>RJWM01005411.1:0-92350 GCA_004363535.1 Dasyprocta punctata
GATTGAACCCAGGTGTTTTGTTTTTTACAACTGACCTATATCCCTAGCACTTAATTTAATTTTGAGTCAGAATCTCTCTAAATTGTCCAGGATGGCCTTGAACTTGTGGTCTTCCAGCCTCAGCCTCCTGAGTAGCTGGGTTTATAGATGTGCACCACTGTCTCCAGCCATGTCCAGCTATTTCTCATTTTTAAATCTTCTGTTGTTGTTGTTGTTTTGGTTTTTGCTATTGAGGTTTTTAACATTATTTACATATTCTGTGTATTAATCCCTTGTAAGATGTATATTTTGTAATTTTTTTTCCTCTTCTATAGGTTGTCTATTACATGTTTTCTTTGATGTGCAGAAGTTTTTAGCTTGGTGTGATGTTATTTGCCTGTTTTTGCTTTTGTTACCTGTTCTTTTAGGGTCTTTTAAAAAAGTCCTTTCCCAGTTTAATATACTGAAGTGTTTATTCTATGTTTCCTTTAGTTAGTTCTTTTCTTTATAGTTATTTAAGTCTTTATTCTTTGTAGCTGGTGAGAGATAGGGGTCTACTTTCACTTTTCTGCATGTGGATGTCTAAATTTCCCAGTACCATTTACTGAAAAGATGGTCTTTTCTCCATTGTATGTTTTTAGTACCTTTGTCAAAAATCAGTTGGTTGTAGGTGTTTGAGTTTACTTCTGAGCTGTCTATTTCATTCCATTTATCTGTGTGTCTTTTTAAAATGTGAATACTGTGTTGTTTTCATCATTATAGCTTTATATATATTTTGAAGTCAGATAGTATAACCCTTCCTCTTTTTTTTTTTTTTTTTTTCTCAAGATGCCTTAGGCTATTTGGGTTAGTTTTTTGTGGTTCCATACAAATTTTAGTTTTTTTTTTTATAGTTCTGCAAAAAGTGTTATTGATAGGAGAAACCTTAAAACAAATGATGCTGACAACTACAACAAACACCACAAAAATCTCATAGACTTGCTAAGTGATTCTATGCGAAGAATACCAGTGACTCTCTCCCTTGGAAAAATGGGAAACACACAACAAAACAAAAACTGTTTTGAAAAAAATTTCTGAAGAGATATAAATTTGGGAATTGAAACGACGCCATTTAATCAAGTTAGCACATGAGTTAAGGTAAACCAGCGGTAACTTGCAATTATTAATCTAAAGCCAAAAGAAATGATGAGATTCGTACTTCATAACTTGGACCTCACATAGGTGAAATGTTATTTGCTCAACTTTATGAAGAACTTGACTGTAACTACAGAGGTTAGATGACTCACTTTCTATATGTGTAATATATGGTAAATACAACATTCAAAACTATGTCTTACTACTCCCTTCTTAGGCACATGTGAAACTACATAGTTATGTTAGGCCTGTGTGTTTATTATTTAATATTTGTGGACATCACAACATTTGTTAAGTGCTCAGAAGGGAGAGAACACGGTATTAGGGAAAAGGATGCTGGCATTGCCAGTGCTTAGTCTTTGTTGACTGTAACTGTCTACCTACCTTAGCATTTCTGAAGATATTTTATCTATGCTATTTCTCTTAATCATTACAAAACTTCTTTTAAAAAATGTTATCCTCTAGCTTTAACAGATGAATCCCAAGCTAAGGCCCAGCCTGGCTAAATTACTTGCCTGAGGTCAGTGGTGAACATGCAGCCAACCAAGATTAAAAACCAACTCTGTTTATGTTTGGAGCTCTTACTCTTTCTATTATTTTCTGAAGTCTTCATGGGAAAAGTGAATAATGAATAGGGTCATGCTTGATAATTTTGAAGTTTCTATTATCTGACTAGAGAAAGAACCTTAGGAACACACGTAAGAAAAAACAAAAACATCAAGATCTTAGTTTTGGGATTCCTGAGGCACTTCTTATTGAGTACTCTAAATCCTTGTTTTACTTGTTAGAGGTTTTCTTTATTGCATATTAATTTCTAGTCCCTGTGGTATGAGAAATTTAAGCAGCAGGAAAGGCTGTCTGGCTCAGTGGCACTGGGCTGCTATTTAGTCTGGCTTTTTCCTACCTAGCATGTCGATTGATTATCCTGCCTATCACGTGTTGACGTATTTTGCTTGCTGTACTGATTATACATTGGAAGTGCTAATTCTTTTATTGGGTTAGAGTTCAAAGGTGCTCATCTGTCAGCAAAAAGTCTCTCATTTCATGGCATGCTTGGCCTCCTCTTATATCTGTCATTTTTATACTGTTCTCAGAGGTTTTCCTCTTATTTCTGGTCCTAGTTCAATAGCAAAGATCTTGAAGGATTTTCCTTTGTAGTGGGCTATTTTGTACGGTTTTTGGAGACAGATTCTGTTCTTTGAAGATATGCAGAATATTGGCATTTCACAGACTCTGACTGAAGCAATGGAAATCACACTATATCCTGCTCTTTGATTTTAACAACTCTGTTGGTACAGATCTCCAAATCTTGGAATTTTCCCAAACATAGTCAATTTCTGAGACCAATAAATGGGTGATATCCAAACTTAGATTTTTGCATGTCAGTGTCATAGCTTTCTAGTTAGCCATTAAGAAATGGAATCCCAAGAAAAGGAGTCTGAAGAATAGAGATTTGATTAAATATAACAACCTAAAGGCCCTTAATAAGCAAATGTCTTTGTTAGTGTATCTATAGAATGTAGCTTTGTAAATGTTTCCATATAGGTATATATATATATATTTTTCTTATATTAATTTTAAACTTGAACCACAAGTAGAACTATTGTCAAAATTCATTATTTTGGATTATATATGATAAAATATTTTGCAATTATCATGAGGTATTTGGTTTGATAAGTAGTGTGCCCTTCTTAAAAAGACTATCAGTAGATCAATGATACATTCTGGTGTAGCTTCTATTTTAATTTTTATTTTCCTTACATGTCACATTTAGAAGTGGATCCAAATAATAAATATAGTATTATAGTACAATAAGTTACAAAAATCATTTTTATAGATTGGTAAGATAATCAATGATAATTAGCTTTTGTTATAAAATTTTGTAATGTTTTTACAAGTTGTCTTTGATTTTCACACAAAACGTGTGTAAACTCTGACTTAGAGAAACATCTCGAGTTGGTTGGATTAAGCATACAGGAAAAGTGAAGGAAAGCCAAGGAGTCATTGTCTTCTGTTGGTAAAGAGAGGAATGTGGGAGCTATTGGCAAATTTTAATGAATTTATTTGTTATTTGATAGTTTGTGAATGGTAGGAGATGATAGAACTGTTAGAATAACCTTGAAATAGAATGTTTGAAAACATTATACCTGTGCCCAAACAAACTTGGTTTAAGGAGTATGACAACTACATTCTCTGAGTCTTAGCTTTTAAAAAAATCTGTCAAACGGGACTACTAGATAACTTGTTCTTTATAAAGTAGGTTTTAGATAGAGATAAATAAGATAATGGAAAATGTATGACATGGCATTAGTTCAACACATAGTAGGTATTCAGTAAATATTAAAACTAATACTTTCCAGCTTTTAATGATCCTATCCAAGCCAGAGCCATAAATGAACTAAAGATGCTATCTTCATCTTTAATGGCTTATCTTGAGTTTATATGCATATGATACTATGCTGATTCTGGTACGAAGTAAGCTATATAGTTGTGACTTTTTCTAGGAATTTGCTTCTACAATCGCACAGAGATTGATGGACTCATAGAATATGAGCTAGAAGCGACCCTGGGGGCTGTCTGCATTCAGCAATTTTACAAATGAGGAAATAGATTCCCAGAGAGATGAAAAGATTTGTTCAAAATTTCCCAGTTAATTAGTGACAGTGGCAGGAAAAGAATTTGGTTTTCCAGAAGCCTAATCTATTGTTCTTGTTTATCCACCTTTCTGTTTTAGGAAATAAAGATCATGACTGCATATTCTAAGAGTTGTTCATCAAGATGAACTATTTCAAAATGCTATAGTTTTTAAAGATGCATGGCTCCTCAGGGAAAAAAAATCTAAGTGTATGTGTGGGGTGTAATTAATAAGTAAGCAAAATTGCAGCATACAAGTGTAGGTAGTGGTAACAAATCATGGCCAGAGGAGTCTTCCAAGCTAGCTCATAGTATTTGCTGATCTTCACAGTTCTCTCCCAATTATTTGGTAAAGTCAGTTGACAGTTTGTTACATTCATACATAGTTTTTTGTTAACACAATTTATTCCATCCTTACCCATGTTCTGTCAGATTTACTTCCATGTGGTATTGTGATGTATACATTTTAGGGTCACTCCTGAGAGGTATGAGCAAACTTTTTTGCACATGTTTATACAAATTCTGAGAGATTCCAAGAATTCAGGAAGTAGTGCATTGTGTGTGTGTGTATGTGTGTGTGTGTGTGTGTGTGGTTTGATGTGTAAGCATTGGAAATTAGATGATAGTAAACATTAAAAAGGGTCAAATAGATGTATTGTTTGTTGAAAGTACACAGCCATATTTCTGAATATGGCTAGTTTGTTGGCTTTTATTGACTTACATGGTGCTATTCATTCTTTCTGTATTGATCTGAAACATTCCAAGAGGCCAAGAGCAGTCACAACCCTTGTTCTACAAAACACTGCATTTCTTTCCATCAAGCAGCCGTAAACTTACAAGAAAAATAAAAGTAAGTCAAAGACCCTTAAGTCAATTAACTAATACTGCACTCTTTTTTAGAGCCTCTGTTATTATAACAAGAAGCTTACTGTGCATGTCTAAGTTTAGCTGTGATACTCTTTATATGTTATGAACAAATTCTATAATTGTGCCTTTACCTTATATCTTATACAGTTATATCTCTCAGAGACCCTTAGTATTTAAAAAGAGTTATTGTATGTGTGAGAGAGAAAAAGGGAAAAGGGAGAGACAGAGACACAGACAGACAGATTAGACAATAGAGAAGAAAGCCCTTTGACCATATCGTCTAGCTGAACAAGAGAACATTAGAAAAACTGTGGCCGGCAAGTGTTCATAAACTGTTATCTCCCCCTGGGATAAGTCGGAGTGGCCATTTCACTGTGATATGACTCTGGGTGTTCATTAAAAATTCATTCAAGGCTAAATCATATTACTGAACAATGAGTATGAAGTCCCAGATCTGTGTGTCAAAGAGAGGAGGCCATATCAGGGCCCGGTTGCTTTATTTAGTAGGGACTCTGTCAAGCAGACAAGGGGAAGGGGAGGTTTCCTTGGAGGCTTTTGTGAAGCCCTGTGCTTCTTCTAGGGGCTCAATTAGAATAATCAGAGGCCTTGGGAAATTCACACGGTTTTGGTGGTGCTGTGATCCATCATCATCCATCATACTTGTGCTTTAGGTGACTGGGGAGCCAAATACCAGGCCAGTGGGGTGGCCAGAGCCCTGCTCTGCATGGAGCTCTCTCCAGTCTGCAGGGCAGAGCTCCAGGAAGCCTGGCAGTGACAGGGACAGAGGAGGCTGCTGGGATCAGCCTGCACTTGGGGGCTTCCTCTTGCACCAGTTCCCATAGTTTAGGAACAGGAAGTAACTATACTGTACTTTGAAACATTTTTTTTGGATTGTTTCTTTGGATTTTCTCTGCTTAACTCATCTTTTGTTTGTTTTTGTTTACTGGTAGCCCTTAATCATATTTATTTTTATTTTTTAACTTTCTAGATTATTTGTGATTTAGTCTTTCTTTGGTATGTATTGCCATTGTGAAAAGGATTGGATTTTGGCATTTCAATAAGTCAGGTTTGTGTAGCGCTGTGTGTGTTTCTCAGTATATATTTGTGTAGGTGCTGCATGCAGTCAATGAATAAAACCCTCATCTATTCCTTATGTCCTTAGCAACTTTTTTCCCCCAAAATTCCTCTTTTTTTTTAAACCACGTTTCTTTTAGGAAGAATTATTTTTTAACTTTTATCAGTACATGTTTGCAGGATATAAAAATTACATTCACTGTAGGGAGTTGGTACATGTACATAAGTTTTAGGGAGAATTTTAAATAAATGTTTTAACAGTCTTGAATCAAGAGACTAGAGTCTACTTCTGCAGGAAGGCATTGATTGCAGAATGAGCTCGGAGCCAGCCAGCCAGAGTCCTGTGTGAGACCGGGCTGCTCAGCAGTGACTGATTTGGTCGCTTAGTTCCCAGGCGAAGAAATTTGGCAGCCAAATATGAACATTTTTACCCATCTTCCATTTTGGTTTTTCTCCAGAAACCGGGAACAGAGTGAAATCTAAGTGTATGTACACATTATAAAATACTTGTAAATCAAGATTTTATTATATTTATCACTTAAAATGTACTTAAGATTTACTTTCTAACTTTCAGAGAGTTAATAGAATTACTACATTTCAAATACCAAAATATAAAGGAGATTTCAGTTTGATCTGGGTCCTAATCACTAGGCTTATGTAATTAATATAGACTTTTCCATTTTGTTTTATTTGATTTTATTTACTTTTGCTGGCTATCAAATGGTAAACACTCAACCTAAAAGGATGTATTATCATTCTCTTTTGGATGGTGTAAACAGGACCATGAAAAAGTCTCGTAGTTCATTCTTCTTCTTTTTATATTTATTGAAATGAAAATCCAAAGCAGGATTCCTAGTAGTACAATGAAATTTCATAGTACAGAATTTGTTTTGTGTGTATATGAGAAAATATGAAATATAAAAAGGGAAGTTAGAAAGCATGTATGTTCTGGTGCTATTTTGTTGATACTTTGGTGCCTATTATCATGAGACTCCTGGCATGTTGGTCCTCAATTAAAATGATCATAAATAATGTTAAACAATGATAAATAAAACTGAACTCCTACTCTCACTGTTTTCCCCTTCCTCCTTATCCCCACCACAAACAAAACAAGACAAACAAACCAAGAAACACCCATAAGTAAATAATAACAAACAGATCAGTTTGGGGCAGGAGGTACATAGGCTGAATGACAGGTAGACTAGGGAGCCAACTCATTCTCTTTTTTTTTTTTAAGAGAAAAAGGACACAGAGAAGAAAAACAAAAAGCAAAGGAGACAAACAAACAACAACAACAAATCCAATACAATAGCAGTATAGGTTTACAAAACAAGATGATAGGAATTTGACATTGGTTGTATTATTGCATATCATTACCTTCAAAAGGGTTGTTTAGATTAACAGATATAGACATGGAAAGTGGATCTAATCATATGAGTATTAACTGTTCTTTTCCAATAACTAATACATTTAGTAGTATAGTCATTTCAGCTATCTTATGTATACATATATACAAATTTATGTCTTTTTCCTTTTCCCTTCCTTCTTTCCTCCTTTTCCCTATCCCAATTACTTTTCTTCTTTGAGCAGTTTCTTACCCTTACATGGTATTTATTGTAGATTTTAGATTGCATATACCTTTTCAGTTTCTTACACCAGGGAGACAATACAGTATTTATACTTGTGCATTTCATTTATTTCACTTATGAGTATGGTCTCAAGTCATGTCCTTTTACTTATAAAAGTCTCAATGCAATCTTTCTTGATAGCTGAGTAGTACTCCATTGTATAAAAACACCACATCTTTTTAATCTATTCCTTGACTGATGGGCACTTGGGTTGTTTCCAAGATTTGGCTCTTACAAATTGTGTTGCTATAGACATGAGTGTACATGTATCACTGTGGTATAACATTTTCAATTCTTCTGGGAAAATGCCCAGAAGGAGGATAGCTGGGTCAAATGGTATCTCTAATCCTAGCTTCTTGAGAAATCTCCACACTGATTTCCACAGTGGTTGCACCAGTCTACACTCCCACCAACAGTGGAGAAGAGTTCCACTTTCCCCACAGCCCCTCCAACATTTGTTATTGGTTTGTTTCTTGATCTTGGCCATTCTTTCTGGGGTGAGATGGGATCGTAGTGTTGTTTTAATTTGCATTTCCCAAATGAAGATTGATGTTGAACATTTTTTCATATTTTTTTTGCCATTTGTATTTTTTCCTCTGAAAGTGTGTATTCATCTCAGATACCCATTTTTGGATCGGGTCTTTGAATTTTGGGAGCCTGATTTTTTAAAGTTCTTTATATGTTTTAGATAAAAGTCCTTTGTCTGAGGTAGAGTTGGCTAAGATATTTTCCCAATTCATGGGTTTTCTTTTTGTTCTGTTGGAGATTTCCTTTGACATGCAAAAACTATTTAGTAAGACAAAATCCCAGTTGTTGATTTTGGGAAGTATTTCCCGTGCAGTTAGATTTTTGTTCATGAACTCTCTGCCTACTCCTATGTCGTCAAGATTTTTATCTACTTTGTCTTCTAGCAGATTTAGTGTCTCTGTTGTAATATTCAGATCTTTGATCCGTTTTGACTTTAGTGTATGGTGATAGGCATAGATCTAGTTTTAGTTTATGGCATAAGGAAAGCCAGTTTTTCCAGCACCACTTATTAAAGAGACTATCCTACTTTCAGTGTACATTTTAGGCCACTTTGTCAAAGATGAGGTGGCTGAGTGTGTTCGTAGTTGTGGCTATATCTTCTAATCTATTCCATTGATCTTCAGGTCTGTTTTGATTCCAGTACCATGCTGATTTTATCACAGTAGCTTTGTGATATAATTTCAAGGCAGGGCTTGAAATGCCCCCTGCCTTACCTTTGTGGCCCAGAATTGCCTTTGCTATTCTAGGTCTCTTCTGGTTCCAGATGAATTTTAAGGATGATTTCTCTAGCTCTGTGAGGTATGTAAGTGCTATTTTGATTGGGATTGCATTAAATCTGTATAACAATTTTTGGAGAATGGCCATTTTCACAGCGTTTGTTCTTCGTATCCATGAACAGGGAATATCTTTAAATTTTCTGAAATTCTCCTCGATTTTGTTTTTCACATTACTGTAATTTTCACTGTATAGATCTTTTACTTCCTTTGTTAGATTGATACCTAAGTATTCATTTTTTTTGGATGCTATAGTGAAGGGTGTGGTTTCCTTTGTTTCTCTCTCAGTGAGTTTGTTGTTTATGCACAAGAATGCTATTGATTTTTGAGTGTTCACCTTGTATCCAGCAACATTCCTGAATTTGGTTGTTATATCTAGAAGTCTTTCAATGGATTTTTGGGGGTCTTCTAGGTAGAGTATCATATCATCTGCAAATAATGATAATTTTACTTCTTCTTTTCCTATCCTTATTCCCTTTATTTCTTTCTCTTGTCTAATTGCTCTGGCTAATGTTTCCAGAACTCTATTGAATAGGAGTGATTATAATGGACATCCTTGTCTTGTTCCTGATTTTAGGTTGAAAGTTTTCAGTTTTTGTCCATTTGGTAAGATGTTGGCTATTGGTTTATGATATATAGCTTTTATCATGTTGAGGTAGAGATCATCTATTCTGATTTTCTGTAGGAATTTTTTTTTTATCCTGAACAAGTGTTAGGTTTTGTCAAAAGCTTTTTCTGTATCTAGCTATTAAAATGATCATGTGATTCTTGTCCTTGGCTCTGTTGATATGATGTATTACATGTATTGATTTGCATATGTTGAACCATTCCTGCATTCCTGGGATGAATTCCACTTTATCATGGTGTATAATCTTCCTAATGACTTGTTCCTTTCTATTTGCCAGTATTTTATTGAGGATTTTTGCATCCATGTTCACTAGGGAGATGGGCCTGTAATTTTCTTTTTTGGTTGAGTCTTTCTCTGGCTTTGGTATTAGGGTAATACTTGCTTCCAGGAATAAGTTAGGGAGACTTGTTTCCCTTTCAATTTCCTTGAAGAGTTTGAAGAGTGTTGGCATTAAGTCTTCCCTAAATTTCTTGTAGAATTCAGCAGTCAATCCGTCAGGACCTGGACTTTTCTTTGTTTCTAAGGTTCTAATTACATTTTTAATTTCATTAACTGAAATTGGGTTACTCAGCAGTTTTACATCTTCTAGATTCAGCTTTGATAATTCATATGTTTCTAGGAATCTGTCCATTTCTATGGAAGTAAAGCTTTTGTAAATACTGATGATCTGTATTTCCACAAGGTCTCTAGTGATTTTACCCTTTTCATTTCTTATTGCATGGATCTGAGTTTTTTCTTTCCTCTTTTTGATAAGGTTGACTAGGGGTTTATCAATTTTATTTATTCTTTTGAAGAACCAACTCTTTGATTCATTAATTCTTTGTATTGTTTTCTTAGTTTTAATTGTATTAGTTTCTCCTCTGATCTTTATAATTTCCTCCCTTCTTTGGGCTTTGGGCTTGACTTGCTCTTCTTTTTCTAGAAGTTTGAGGTGCAGCATTAGGTTGTTTATGTGTATTCTTTCCATTTTTCTGATGTGGGAGCTTTGTGCTATAAATTTCCCTCTGAGGACTATTTTCATTGTGTCTCACAGGTTCTGGTAATCTGTATTTGCATTTTTGTTTGAATGTATATATTGTTTAATTTCTTCTTTAATTTCTTCTGTGACCCATCGATTGTTTAAGAGAGTGTTATTAATTTCCATGTGTTTATGGGGTTCTTGTGGGTTTTCTGTCATTAATTTCTAATTTTATTGTGCTATGGCCAGATAGTATGCATGGAATTATTTCAATTCCTTTGCATTTACTTAAGCATGTTCCGTGGGCTAGTATATGATTTATTTTAGAGAACGACGCATGTGCAGCTTAGAGGAGTGTGCATTCTGATGTCGTTGGGTGGAACATTTGGTACACATCTACTAGGTCCATTTGTTCACAAGTTTGATTTGGTTCTGTTATTTCTTTGCTGATTTTTTGTTTGGTTGAGCTGTCTCTTTGTGACAATGGGGTGTTAAGGTCCCCCGTTATAACCGTATTATTGTTTATTTGGTTTTTCATGTCTATTAAGATTTGTCTTACATAGTTGGGTGCTCCCATATTTGGTGTATATACATTTATGATTGTAATCTCTTCCTCTTCAAGTTTTCCCCTAACAAGTAGTAGTGACCTTGCTTATCTCTTTTGATCATTCTTGGTTTGAAGTTTGCATTGTCTGCAAACATAATAGCTACCCTTGTTTTTTTCTGGGTTCCTGTTGCATGGAGAATTGTTTTTGATCCTTTGATTTTTAGTTTGTGAATTTCCTTTTGAGTTAAATGTGTTTCTTGTATACAGCATATTGTTGGATTTTTTTTTTCTCGGTGGGCTGGGGGATTGAGACTGCCTCTTGGTCTTTCATTTTGTCATTTTCTTCTGGGACCTGTGTGACTCTGTGTCCTGTGAGGCTGACTGGGTGTTCCCCTGGTGGGTTGCACTGAGTTGTGGGACCGGGTAGAGCTGGATCCTCTGTGCAGCTAGTGAGGGCACACTCCCAGAGTGTGCTGCTGAAGCCTCCACCTTACTGGATGGCAGCTGGGACCTCCTGGACCCAGGCAGCTAGGTGGAGCATATCCTGGAATGTGGCGCCACCTGGACCCTGAGTCTGGCTTCAAGGAGTTCAGAGCCTCTGGAGTGCCAGGCAACCCTGGGCGAGTCCCAGGCCCACAGTGCCGGAGCCTTGCTCCTGGCTAGGTGGACCCACAACCTCTAGGACCCGCCGTGCCAGTCACACCCCTGAACAATGGAGCTTGTACCCTGCACTCTGATGGGCAGAACCCAAGCTCTCCAAGGCCCTGCAGCTATGCTAACCAGTCCCTGATGAACAGCTCTGGGGTCCTGGACTGGGCTGGGCTCAGTACCTCTGTGTCCTACAAGGCCAGCTGGGTGTTCCCCTAGTGGGTTGTGCTGAGTCACGGTACCGGGTAGAGCTGGATCCTCTGTGCCTTAGATTTTGTTTCTTAACCCACTCTGCCAGTCTGTTTCTTTTTATTGGTAAGTTGGGATCATTTACATTGATTGATATAACTGATATGTACTGACTTATCCCTGTCATGTTATCTTTCTGTTGTTGGTTTTCTACTTTTTCTGTTTAATTATTAGCCCTGCTTACTGGTTTCCTTTTGCTGTTGTTTTTGGGATTGTAGTCTTGTTTGTCTCTCTATAGAGTGTCTTTCAGTAATCTTTGTAGTGTTGGCTTGGCAGCCATGAATTTCTCCTGTTGTTCTTTGTCATGGAAGTATCTTATTTCTCCATCAATTTTTAAAGATAGTTTTTCAGGATACATCAATCTGGGTTGAAAGTTGTTTTCTTTCAGGATTTGAAATACTTCACTCCAAGCTCTTCTTGACTTGAAGGTTTGTGTTGAGAAGTCTGCCATAATTCTGATAGACTTTCCTTCATAGGTGATCTGTGTCTTTTCTCTGACAGCTTTTAGTATTCTGTTCTCATGCTGAGTTTCTGATTTCCTAATTATTAGATGTCTGGGTAAAGATTTATTTTGGTTATGGTTAATTGGGGTTCTGTATGCCTCACTTATGTGTGTATCAGTGTCTCTTCACATGTTTGGAAAGTTTTCTGCTATTATTTCTGCAAATAGTCTTCTCAGGTCATTTGTATTGACCCCTGCTTTTTTGTTGACACCTATCAACCTTACATCGTTTCTCTTGGCATCATCTTGCAGCTGTTGAATTGTCGTTTCCTGGTTCCTTGCTATTTTTAAGAAATCTTTTCTTTCATGATCGTAAGCTTTCATGCTGTCTCCAAGTTCTGAGAGTCTATCTTCAGCTTCATTCAAGCGACTTTGCCAACTTTCAATGGAATTTTAAATTTCCTGAATATTCTTTTGAATCTGTTTCGTGCATTCTAATTCTTTCTCATATTATTCATTCAAAGTTTCCATCATTTTCTTATGTTCTTCTATTTTTTATCTTGATCTTCTATAGCTACACATAGCATTTCTTTCATAACATTTGTCATTTCCTTTTTTACCTGAGAGATTATTTCTGATCTGACTTCCTGTATAGCTTCATGGAGTTGTTTCTTTACTTCACTTGCTATCATTTCAGAAAGTTCAGCTGCATGATTTCTAGTGTCTTCCATTTCAGTGTCTCTTGGGTTTGTTCTTTGTGGGCTGGAAGACTGAGACTGTGTCTTGCTCTTTCATTTTGTAATTTTCCTCTGGGACATTTTTGGCTGGCCAGGCAGTCTCCTGATGGATTGCATTGGAATGCTGTGCTGGGTAGAGCTTCAATCCTCCAATATCCCTGTGACTAGCTATGGTGCACCCCCAAACTATGGTGCTAGAGCCTTGTGCTCTGTGGCCTGTGAGGCTGGTCACGTGTTTCCCTGATGTACTTTGTTGGGTTGCTCTGGGACTCTGGGTTGGGCAGAGTTTGTATCTTCCCTGTAGCTATCAGGGGCACACACCCGGAGTGTGTCACCAGGGCCTAGAACCTGGTTGGGTGAACTTCAGAACCTCTGCAACCAAGGTGGCTTGCTCCTGGAGTGTGGCACTGGAGCCTTATGCCTGACTGGGTAGAATTTAGAGCCTCCAGAACCCAGGTGGCTAGGCAGAGTGCACCCTGGAGTGTGGCACCACCATGACTTTGCATCTGGCTGCGAGAAGTTCAGAGCCACTGGAGCACAGGGCTAGCCAGAGTGCACCCTATGGACTCTGGCTATGGTGCCAGGGCCTTGCTCCTGACTGTACCAAGTTTGGAACCTCCAGGACCTGCTGTGTGACTGCACCCCTGAATATGGAGCTGGAGCCTTGTGCTCTGATGGGCAGAGGGCACATTTTCCAAGACCCTTCTGCTATGCTGGTCACTCCCTGGTGAGTGGCTCTGGGGCTGTGGGCTGGGGTGGGCTTTGTACCTCTGTGTCCTGTGAGGCTGGCCAGGTGTTCCCCTGATGAATTGTGCTGGAACACTGGGCTGGGCAGAGCTTGGATCCTCTGTGCAGCTAGCGAGGACATATTCCTTGAGTGTGGCGCTGGGGCCTCCTGCCTGGCTGGGTGGTGTTCAGAGCCTCCAGGACGCACGCAGCTAAGTGGAGCATGGCCCGGAGTATGGCACCACTGGGACCCTGTGTTTGGCTGTGAGGAGTACAGAGCCCCTGGAGCACAAGGCTAGCCATCATACTCTTGTGGATTTGGTGTTCTGGTAGGCATATGATCAGGGAAAGGCACTGTATGGACTGTATTTATTTTGGAAGATTTTCTGCATATTCGCTTAATAATTTCTTAAAAACTATCTTACTAAATTACACTTATTGACATTAAAGTATTCTTTTCTTGAAGATAGGACAAAGTTATATATATGTGGAGTTTTAAAATATAAATTCCTATCAAAACTATATATATAAAAATTATAAATAATTTATAAAATATATATACACATTTTATAAATTTATATAAACTATATATATAAATTGTATATAAATTATAAATTCCTATCAAAACTATTCAAATTAGTAGAGATTCTAGAACCTTTCCTTAAGAATTTTACCTCAATGAATATGTAGCAAAGAAGGAGGTGCTTGCTCAGTGTGCATTTTCTGAGAGAGAGTACCTGAGCTAGGATGGAACAATTTAAAGTGCAGGAACATATGAGGTTTGCACTGACATTCTTTAAGAGTGTGGCAGACCTAGGGCAGGTCTCCTTAGATGACTTATCTGAAATCTTTTCTAATTGAACATGCAAGAAGCACATTTTTCCTCCGATCCTTGGCTGATTATTTGATCTTCATATATTCTTTGAGCAAGGAAAAAACCTTGCTGCTTCTGTAGCCCTATCATTGTCTAGGGTACCCAGGGCTCTCTTGACCACTGAGGGCTCCTACTTCAGTGTTTAGCTTCCTAACCTTTTCTCCGTATGTGGCTCAGTTCCCCATCTGTGTCCTGCTTCCTTGGAGTGACCAACTTTACTGATTGCTAACAAATTAACTCATGATATTAATAACTAACTAACACATTGGTTTATTGAGGTTTGTTTTATCCCTACAGCTCTCTCTCACCAGATTATCTCATTTTTCCTTCCTAGGTGTTTCTGTATTTCTTCATGCTTCATTGTCACTGCCATTTTTAAACTTTTATGATCACTTCCATTATCAAAATGGGCCCTGACTAGTCTATCTGCATTGTCATGCTTCTTAAATTGCTCCTCTTGTTTGAGTCAAAGTGATCATCCTAAAAACCAGCTTTTATCCATGCATTACTCATTCTAAGATCTTTCATTGGTACCACATTCTTAATAGAAGGCCAAACTCTAGAGCATAGCATAGAGGCCTTTATTATTTGACTCTTTATTGGCTATTTTATTGCATTTTTTAATATTCTCTTCCCTACTAAACAATACTGAGAGATGGTTAGTTTTACACATATTCTAAAATTATTTCATTCATTTGTACCTTTAAATATATCCTTTTTTCCTGGCATAAACTTTCCTCCCTTATCTTGTCTCTGGGAAATTCCTTTGTAACCATTTTTATTCTTCAATTAATTCTGCCTTTCTTAGGTATCATGACCTCTAGGCAGCCTTTCCTAACATTTCCCGTCCCAGAAAAATTAATTTTTCTGTCCTCTGCACCTTGAACATAGTTTATTGATTGCAAGTAATGGATATTATTTGCCTTTCTCTTCACTGAAATGTTCTCTTTGAGCCCCAGAGTGGGGCTAGTCACTTTGGCTTCTAAAGAGCATACTTGGTATCTGTGTACCACGTAGCAGATTTTAAAATGCATGTTGAAAGGAATAAGTGTTTAATAGTCAGAACTGTTGGAGATGGTTTTACTTTAGTCCAAATGATTGATATTAAGTTGGAGGGACTTTCAGGTTTGACAGTAAATTGATCAGGGAAAAATTTTTTATACACAGGGATCCAGTTTAAGTCGGGTCTTGTTCCACCCCATTCATGAGAACTGAGGGGAGAGAGTATCTGGGGGTCACGTGGTGTCTGGGCTTTGGCAGAGTGGAGACATCAGTGCTGATGGTGCCCAGATCCCAGCACTTAGTAGCAGACCCCATAGGTTATTAAAGCTGGGAGCCTATCTAGGAAGATTAGCTGCAGGAAGTGCTTTAACCATGCAGCAAACAGGCAGTTGCTTGATTAAGGCCTCAGACATGGCTATGGCACTCTGGTGTTGAGTTTCCATCTGAACCATTACTTGGATATTTGAGATCTGGAGCTTCAGTTCTAGCCTGACCTTGTATTTGATTTCTGAGTCTGTACATCAGCAATGGACCTTGTCTTGTTTCTCTCACATGGGTTTCCCAGCAGTGAGTTTTGTGTCCCCTGGTTTTGGACATTTGAAAAGGGATGTTGAGGATTAACCCATATGATGTTTGTTTAGATGGAGAATCCTAAATGGCTTCTTCTACTGGGAGAACACAGTAGCAAATATATTTTTACGGTAATGTGTTTTAAATCAAAAGGGCTCCTTATTTCCCCCTGTGTTTGAATGTGACATTCTTGATCATTCCAGACCCACCTGTCTGAGAACACAGGAATCAAAACCAGGAGTCACTCTCAAATTTCACCTCTATTTAATCCATCACAGAAACATACTGGCTTTTCACTGTATATATATAAAAAACCACACCAGGACATTTAAACAAAGTGACACAGATCATCAGCAGATCAACTGGGAATGACGGCTCAATCAAACAAATGTATGTTGAGAATTTCCACAGGGCAGCTTTCACAGCAGCCAAGCCAAATTTGTTTAGTATACATGAGTTAGCTGCTTAGAAACACTCACTATGCTGTATGCCAGATGATGACTTTTCTAGGTAAACATCCATCTTGCAGCATATATCCATCTATGAAAGCACTGGCATGATTTTGATCTATTCTCTTGGACTCCTGAAATTATGACTTCATTCCAATGGCAGCCAAGTAGCAAACCCACACATGCACCATTTAGGCTAAAAGGGGTGAGGGGGAGCTATACACTTATTTCAAAATGTAATATAACCATCCAAAAAGGTAGGAGAAACTCCATAAAATCGACAGGCCATTTCACTTTTCTGACAAGCAATAAAGTAAGCATCATTAAAATGGATGTCAAATTATAGCGGCAGGGAAAATACCTACCTTGTTCTTGATATTTGAAGTAGAATGTGGAGTATTTATCCTACCTCAGTTTAAACATGGGGACTTTCTCATTTCATTTTTGGGTAGGGGGTTGGGGGCTCTTTTATTAAACTGCAATTTCAGGATCAGATCCCAACTAAGTCAGAACATTTGGATTCCTCAGGAAAGGCCTTTTATTACTATTTTTATTAATTTTTCTCTTTGAAAAACTTTCTTTTTATAGATGTTACTTAAAGAAGGGCCTTATTGAGCATAACTTTTAAGTCCAAAACAAAAGAACAAAATACTTATTTAAAAAAAATACCCAAAACAAAACTTCCTGGTAGGATTTTCAAATTCTGCTTACTATCACTGACTGTTGTGAAATCTGGCTCATGTTGGACAACATTCAGCTCAGCACTCTGACTTATTAACCAAAAGCTCTTCTTCCTTATTATTTTCAGCTAGGGTATCTTCAACCTGGGGGAACATTTTCAAATGGAAAGCTTAAAAATTCTCTGTGTTGGACCAAAGAATAATTGTATGAGATTTGATGAAAGAGGTCATTGTTTCTAAATTAACCTCTCTTAGAAGAGCCCTGGGCACACGAGGCACATGCTAGCTTGGGCAAGTGTTTTGAATGGTTAATAGTTTGTAAATCTCTGATAAAATAACTCTTCTAGTAGTGGCAGTGACTTTGGTGGGTAACAGCTTTCAGAAATGAAATACCACATAAGTAGGCTTTTTCAAAGGTTGGTTCAGTTTATGCTTGGACATCTAGCTATGTTCACAGCACTGGAGGGAGAATCTAAAGGTAAATGAAGCATAGACCTTACCTCTCAAGTAGCTACAAATCTAAACATAGAAACATGAAAAAAAAAAAAGAACTATAATAGCACAGGACAAATGATAGGATATGTCTTGACGTATAGTTTATAGGCTGGGTGAGTCACAGCGGGGAAGCTCAGTGTGGCTGAGGAGGTGATAGGCATGGTGGGTGGGAACATTTAGCAGATTAGATGGTATCTAAACTGGGTCTGAAAGAGTTTGAATGTGTAATTTTTAAATGTTGCTTCCTGAGGAAGGCTTTCCCTATCTAAAAGTCACCCAGTCCCACATTTCACCCTGTTTTATTTTTTTCTAAGGAACTATCTCATGATTTTGATCCATGTTTTGGTTACTTTTCCTTTCTGCCCACCAGACAGTGAGGTTCGAAAGGTCAGGCACATTGCTGGTCTTACTCACTGGATAATAGCAAGTAGTCACCAGAGAGTGCTGGAGTGGAGATGAGGCAAGAACATTCTAGATTAGGAGGCTGACAAACAAACCAACCCAGAGAAGTCTAATGTTTCAGGATATTCATGGACCTGGAATAGAATCATGTGGTTGGATTACATAAGTCATTAAAGGCATAAGATAAGCAAATTGAGTGTGATCATAAAACAAAACAAAACAAAACAAAACAAAGCAAAACACAAACTCTGTGAGGGCCCCAGAAAATTGTGGCTAATTTTTGTAAAGAACTACTGTCCTCTGACATTTTTTTTTTTTTTAATAAAGTGAGTGTTAGTAACTCAGGGTAAAGTGTTCTTGGGGAAGTAGTATACCTTTAGCAATATATAGTCATTCATGAATTCAGCTTCAGTGCCTTTATTCAAGTTTTAAGAATGACGTAGAAGAAAATTTCTCTTACTCTTCGTATTAGTAATAAGATGATTAATTTGGGAATGGTGGTATGCCTGTAATCCCAGCACTCTGGAAGGCTGAGGCAGGAGGATTACAAGGTCAGTCCAACCTGTGTAACTTAGCAACTTAGTGTGACTGTCTCAAAACAAAAAGAAAATCATACTAAATAAAGGGCTGAGGATGCAGCTCAGTGTGGAGGCCCCAGCTTCAATCTTCATTACTGAAAAGAAGATTATTAACGATAATATTTTATTATTATTTTTATACCCCTAAATGTATATCAGTCCTTAAATTCATAAAAAAAATCAATGGTGCACACAGAACTTGATTAACTTGAGTTTGGGAAAGAATAATATGAGGAAAGTGAGGATTTGGTATAAACAAAAGATTTTGTTTAATTATAAATAAAAGACAAAAACAATAGCTTGCCATGCTCCCACATGTATTGAACTACTCCTACAATGTAAATTTTATGCAGTCCAAAGAAAACTATTTATCAAGGTATTGGGATGAACCAAAAGCTTTCCAAGTGCTGATTGATCTCTTGTTGCTAGCAGTGCACTGAAATTGCACAGCCACTCCGAAGTCAACAGCCTGGAAGAAAGACTGGGAGCAAAAACTGGAATGTTAGGCTCACAGTTGCTTTATGTTTTAGTAAATGCATCAATTAATATTCACAAAATGTCTAGACATATGACTTGGTAAGAATATATAAGACAATTAAATTTATTTTAACCCTCCAAAGAATGTTTGCTACTCTTTGCTTTCACATAACAGCTTTGAGAGAAAAGTGGTGGTGTTTTCCTGTCTCAATACACACTGAACTTCTTCAGATTCCTAGGAATGTTATCTTGACAGTGCAATATCTATACAGCCAGGTTGCTCCCAATGTTCATTCATCATCAGCCCAACATAGAAAGCATTTCTAGGGGTTTATCAACTGCATTTAGTAATGAAAGGGGTTACAAAATTCTTCATGATCTTTTGTTTCTCAGGTGTTTTAAGCTATATATTATTTTTGAAGTGATGAAACGGATTGTTTGTGGGAATAATTGAATTGCTCTACCAAGGAGATAGGAAAAGAGACAAATTATTCCTATGAATGCCCCACCCAAATCCTGAACTTTGGGTTGAAACCATGTGCAATAGATTTTCACCGCTCATCATCAAATATTTCTCACTGTTCAATTGTCAGTAATGCCATATTTAAATGTAAACCTTTCTCCAAATATATTTAGTTCAGACATTTTCCTGCATAACAGAAACTGTTACAGGGTAGCATGATGTAATTAGATGAGCATTTTGCACCATTGATGTCTCTTTACATTTCATTTCAGTGAGCATCCAAAGAGATTTATTGATAGGGAGTGGTGGAGGATGAATTGTTCATGAGCCATTTCACTACCTTGTGTTATATAAATGTAGATAGACCTGAAAAGCATTGCCTTCTAAGATCTGTCATGTAAGACCTAGACATATGAGCCCTTTCCTTAAGAATAATGAAAATGACTTTTTGCAATGTAATTTTCTCTATAAATTTTATGAAAGATGCATTCTCAAACACACTATTCTGATTCTTATTGCAACTTGATGTCATATGTATTTAAAAAAACCAGTATTATCTGGTAGAAATATAAATGTAAGATACACATTAATTTTAAATCTTATAGTAGTCACATTAAAGCAGATGAAAAAAATAGGTGAAATTAATTTTATTAATATGTTGTATTTAACCCAATGCCCCAAAGTACATCACTGCAGTATGCAATCAATATGAAAACATCACAACTGTGTATTTTACATTTTTGTTATCAAGTTTTATTATCAAGTTTTAGCGTATTTTAATTTGGAGTAGCTGCATTTCAAGGGTTCAGTTGTCACATGTGGCTTGTGGTATTATATTTTATGATATGTAAAGATTCTCTCACATAAACTTTCTTTAATGGTAGTTCTAGAAATTTCATGAAATTTATATTTTAAAAAATTAGCTCCAGATGAAATTTTGATGCACAGCCTGGTTTGGTGATACATATTCTAATCTTTAAACTTCTCTGGTTCATTTTTCCATTCTTTATTCATTTAAGAAATGTTTATAAATATTTACTATGTGTCAGGTGCTGTGCTTGGCACTGCAGATGCAGCATTAAAGAAAGCAGACAGGCTCCCTAACCTTGTGAAGCTTACATTCTGCATTAGATAAGGTGAGGCTGGCTCATAACAGGTGCTTCAATAAATGTCGGTGAAATCAAATTTAGTTGGCAATGTTTGATACTGGCTTACTAGTCTCCCCCCCTTTTTTTCACAAATTCAGTAAAACTCTTGAGAAAAGGACACAAATACAGGTTATCTCATGTAGGACTGTTTATTTTTATTCCTCTTATAGCTAATATATTTGAAGAGATTGCAATGTGAGGGAAACATAAAACTCTAAACTGGTTACAGTTAATTAAGTTCATTTATAAGCATTTGTGAGTCTGAACTCTGTGTGTGTGTGTGTGTGTGTGTGTGTGTACAACTGTATATAGATTTGACTTGAACTCTCTCTTCCTCTAGCGGTGGCAATTTTACTGTACCTTTAAAGAGACAACACAATTTGTGTGGTGCCTTTTGAACACTTAAATTAGAACTTCCCCATTCAGAGAAGGAAGGACTCAATATTCCCAGCAGAATCGGTTTACTTTGGATGATAGTTTTGAATCAATTAAAATCACATTGAATTATTAACACACATTGGAAGCTTTTCTGGACTCTGAGGATTCTGCAGTTTCTCAGGCACCCGTACTGATTGCCTTCATCACCTTACAGCCTAGTGGGGTTTTGTTGGAGATAAGCTTCAATAGTTGTTCCACTTGGGGTCACTTGAATTTGGGGTGTGCCAATTGTGTGATCTTTTTGTAACTCACCAAACATTTACCCAAGTTTTGTTGTTGCTGTTGTTTATTTTGTTTGTTTTGTGTCTGTATTTTGATAATGGTGTTCCTTGGAAGAATTTATAAAACGCCTTCCTTTTCTACCTACAAGAAAGAAAGTTTGCTCAGCTGGTTTTTCTTCAGCCAAGCATTTTCATTTGACCCTTTAAGCTATCTAAACTTTGAAGAAAAATGTAGATATGCCCTACTGTTTGAAATGGTGTAGAGATCCAGGAGGATTAATTTAAAAATTCATAAATCCTTTGTACTATGCAAATTAATGACCTGTGACTTTTTTCCAGGTGACTTATTTTGACTAAACTATGTCCAAATAAATGTGTTTATATAGGAGAGCTCAATGCTACCAAAACCTGACATATTAAGCATCTCCCATGGCTCATAACATGTACCAGGGACGTGGACCACCCTCTGTTTTCTCATTATGCCAAATAATGGAAAGTGGAAATCACACTAATCCTTTCTTCTGTGTCTGCCGTACCTCTGCACATATGATAAACTCAATCCAATTAAAAGTCATTACCTCTCCAAGGCTCGGCCACAATCTATAATCCTTTGTTTCACAATCCTTTCGATTATCTGTCTTCATCACAATTAGAATTTTTAAGCCATCTTCTACTTCATTTTTTTATTAATGAAAAGGAATATCATTTTTAGTGTTGAACATTGCAGTCTTTAAGTACTTGACTGTATTTAATATAGATTTTAAAAGTTAATTCTCCCTGGATATTTGTCTTATCTCCCTGACAAGATTGTCAGTCCTCAAAAATCAGCAATTTCACTTTATTCTTCTGCATGCCCCTCTTTCCTCATGGAGCTTGTTGACTGAATGATTAACATTTGGTTGCATGATGTTGGATCTATTTTGGGTCAAAGTTGCTAAGAGTTAATAGTGCTAATGTGTATTAAAAATTTGAATGTAGATATAATACAGCAGTGAAGAGAACAAAAGTTATAAAAACACAAAGCTTATTAAGTTATTATGTAATTATTCTGTACATTTTAGGTAGCTATCCTGTATCTAGTATAATTTCTTAACATCATGTATTTTTGACAAAATTATAAAATTTCCAGTTTTTCCTCTTGAGTAGTCATGGCTCACCTAGATTTATAGGGTTCGTCCACAATATTTTTGAATTAGCAAGCATATTAGATATTTAGGTGAGTAAATTGACAATTTTCTGGCTACTTTAGGACTGAGATTCTACAGCGCTATGAACAATGCACCTTTCTTTTTCCTTTCTTTTTTATTGTGTGAGGTAGAGTCTCCTGGTATTGCCCAGGCTAGCTACAAGTTCCTTGGCTCATGGAATTCTCCTGCTTCAGCCTCCCAAGTGTTGGGACAGTAGATGCATTCATTGCATCTGGCTTAAAAATAAGTACTTTAATCAGGTATCTTGAAATTTAAGCAATGCAATGCCAGAGTATTTAATTGAATTTAATTAGTGTAGCTGTAACCTATCAAAATAAGATTTATCAGAATCATCCTTAAAATGATCTTTTCCTTGTACACTAAGTAACTATAGTTCTCAAAATTTATTTCTCAACATGGGCTTTTTGTTAAGTTACTTTGATTACTGTAGGGGTATGTGGATAATATTGAGATAAAAATCTGTCACCTGATGGGTAGTTTGAAGCACCAGAAAGTCATAAGGCTGCCATTTCTCCAATGAGTTTTGCTTACCCAGGCCAGGGAGGATCCAGCCTGATAAACTGTTTTGGTGGCCAGTTCTCTCCTTGGAATACATCATCATACCTGTGTCAAACAAAAACTATTTTGGTATGTTTGGAGCAACTTCTGATTCCAGCTAGAAAATCAATGTTATGTTGGGTCAGGGCTGGTGAGCGTTACACTGACATCATAGTGGTGCCACTGAATTCACACTAGAACTAAGGTATTTTTCAGCAAAGTAGATCAAGTAGAAACATATTTTCATTAGTTGTGACACAGAAACTATTTACTTCTCCATGCAGTGTTCTTTTTGACTCATTTTGTAATGGAAATGTCAGCATGTTGTTTTACAACCTGTTGGTCCATTTTTAAAGTGAGTTATTTAGAAGCAGCAACAGCAAGATTAATCCCAACTTGATCCTCAGATTACTGAGAATAATTTGGTGATATTTGGAAATATATGCAAGCAACAATAACATTTCTACCAATAATAAAAATAAGATCATTCTTCAAAAATTTAGTACATGGGTCAGGGATTTAGTTCAGTGGCTCAAGCGCTTGCCTGGTAAGCACAAGGTCGTGAGTTCGATCCCTGGTACCAAAGAAAAAAAAATTTAGTACATATAGTCATCTCTTGGTTTTGTGAGGGGATGGTTCCAAGACTCTGGTATATAAGAAAATCTGTGTATTCTTATCTCTTACATAAAATAACATAGTATTTGCATATAATTTACACATTTCATCCATGTTTTAAAATCATCTCTAGATCTCTGTAATGCCTAATACAAGGTAATTGCTATAAAAATACTTGTTGCATTGTATTATTTGGGGTGTAATGACAAGAAGGAAAATGTACATACTTCGTACAGACCCAATTTTGTTTTTCAAATATTTCCTTTCTGCAGTTGGTTGAATCTGTGGATGTGGATCCTGTGGCTAAAAATGGCCAACTGTATATGATTTTAGTCAGGCTAAGACTCCAGATTCTGTATGATTGGGGTATCCAATTGTAGAACTATCCCCAGATACCTGCTATCTTCTCTTTCTTCACCATTTAACTCTTAGCTACTTGGGGCAAAATTTTTACCCTATTCAATTCTATATCTATCCTTAGCAATTTGCATGGTTCCAGTCAAAACCATGCAAATAAATATTTTGGTCTGGACAAATATATAAGTCTGAGGGGTATCATCCTTAGTCAAAACTCCACCCTCCACTCTTCAACTATCTAATTCTTCTTTTAATGGTAAAAAAGGATTTGAGTATGACCACTCTTGTAGTCTGTCCATAAAATTTCAGTTGGGTATGCAGTTGAAGCAATCGCACAAAACAGGTAATGTCTGAAACATCTGTTTAATCCTTCTCTTTTCATAGGATGGAGCCCACCAAAGATTTTGAAAGTCAAATGTATATTTATTCCAGGGAGGAAACTTTATCAACCAGAGCAAAAGTTTACTGGCACTAGCTGGTGATATAATGGGTAGTTTAAATCTTGCTAACTGCAAATAATTTTTCAACAGTGTTTATGATTGTGATAGAGTTTAGTGAAGCAGAAGTACAGATAACATAAATATTTCAACAAAAACCTATTGTACTAGAGCCATAAATAAATTAGACCCCATTTGTAAATAAATTTAGTTTTTGCCAGCAAACATTTATAATCTCTCTTGCTGCAAACTACAGCAATTTATAGAGAAGGGATCCTGAATCCCTTTTTTAAAAAAAAGTTAGTTGTCTTTGGAAGGCAGTGCCTGGTGCCCATCAAGTGTCTTAGACTGTGTGACTCAATTAGACATGAAGGATACTGTACAGACCACCTAATGCTACTAGTTATTGTACATGTTGATAATGACAATTTCCAGAGACCATACATAGTTTGGTAGTCTATGAAGTTGTCATATTATATCATTCCCTTAAATACCTAGCTTGTGTTACCACTTAACAATGTTGAAATTACCCCTTCTCAAATCATAAGTGCTGTTGGTGTATATATACACACTAACATAGCACATCTGTTCATATTTTTCTGAAAACATTTATATCAAAGTGTAGAATGCTTTCTCAAATAAAAAAGAAACTTTCTTTTATGTTTTTCAATGACATTCTCTTCTTTCCGATGGTTATGAATGATTTTATGTTTAATATGATGTGGTATTGGGAAATTCAATATGGGAACCTTTGGAGCTTAGAATGGGGCAGCAAATCGCCTTGCTTGGCCATGTATAAACTTACTTTACATTGCAGTTACTGTATTTGCAGTGGGGTAGAGTCCAAGCTGACGTTAGCCAAACCAAGGAAAATTTCCCACAGAATTATTTTAAGATCAAAAGTTGTTATTGTCTTTTAGTTAACAAACCTTGCGATGACAAGGGCCATTGCTCATTTTCAAATGAAACCTAATTTTGAAACTAACAAAATTTCATTCTTGTTGGCACTCTCTGCTTTTCATCAAACTACGAGTATGGACAAGTTAGTGTTTAATTGCTTGTTCACATTTCTTTTTATCGGCAAGCCATTGCTACAACTCCCTCTTCTGCCAGACAGGCATAATTCTTTTCTTCTCTTTATGTGGGGTTCCTGGTTATAAGAAAGCACTTCTGTTTTGTAGCAGCCAGGAAGGATCTGCATCAAGTCTGCTGTGAGAATGAATGTGAATTTACATTTACATCATTTATTCATTCTGCACACCTCTCTTTGTTTACCATATGGTAGAAAGCAGATCTGGTTCTTTTTCACCTTTTAATTTTCATCTTTTGAGGACAGTTTTGAATATTTTCACCCAGTGTACATTAGAATTCAGTCTCCTTACCAAAGAATGCATTTCACCACCTCTTTCTTTTAGTCTGTAGCTCCTGGGTTTTGGTCTCTCCTTTGGAGGCAAGAAGGAGCTCTGCCAAAAGCCACCAAGCCACACTTAGGTAATTATAATAAACAAGTCAGGGCTCTCATTTCACATGCAGAGCTGAATGAAGCAGAGCTGTGGTCAGAGGGATCCCAGTTGCTCTTCCATTAGCAATGGCACATTAATGCTCCCTCATGTCTCTGCCCACCTTTAAACACTTTTTCTGAAAGGAAGCAAATCAGGTCATTCTTGACCATATGAAGGGATGTTGCTTTCTTCTGAAACCACCATCAACAACATAAACAAATTAGAGGCAGTAAACCACACATTCTGCCCACACATAAACCACAGTCCTCACCAGAGGGCAGTCTACTTAATGTGAGAATAACAGCTCAGTTTTATAAGACTCTATCGGGAATAAATTCCAGTCTCACTGGTTAGAGCACAGTTAGGCAGCCAGAATACAGTCTCTCCCAGGTTGCGTGTTGGGACAGAACTAACCAATTTTCAAAGTGTCTTTCCAGGAAATACATTTTATAAACTTTGGGTACACCAAGCTGACCACCCTTTGGTTTTCATTATGTAGAAGTAGGATTGCTTGAGTGGAATGGGCTTGGGGATGAACTTGTCCAACAGGCTTATTTTATGGATTGGAAACAAGGACCCCAAAGATCAATGACATTGAAGCCCTGCCTCTCAAGCTTCCTCCAGGGTTCAGTGATGCTGCAAAATACAGACCTTCACACCAGCGATTGTGCCAACCCTACTTTCCCAAGCACAAGTGGCAGCATGGTTTATGATCCTCCATCTCGACCCATATGGGAGTTGTAAAGTATTTGCTATACCTTCCTGATGCTGATACACTTCCTTTCTTGACAATAGTTAGTCCTCAACTAACATGTCCAGCCCTAAACTAATGTGTTCCGTCATCAGTGAATTCCTGCCTGTGATAGTCTTTTCTTAAATACCTGTTTAAACAGTAATTTAGATAAGAGTGTCCCATTTGTGTGCAACAGGAAATGCCTGCCTTCTTTTAGATACGCTGGCAAATAATTACTGTAGATATGGCTTGAATACTGAAAGGCTGTACTCTGGTCATTTCAGACGGCCTGAGGAGTAACCACCCAGTCTGCTGCGACATAAAAACATGGCATTTCTACTTTACTCTAAATGAATCTGAGGAAAGTCATTTTGGGGATATAAAAAGCTTATGAAAAAAAGCTATCAGGTCAAAGGTTGCCAAAAGTCCCTTAAAAACTTGTCTTACTCAAAGAAAGTTGAGGTACATGGTTATAATGTAAAACAAATACTAACTGATACGTGATAAGTCTGTTGTTACCTGGCCATTCCAGTGGGTATTGGTGGCTGTGGCTTCCTAACAATAGAATAAGGCAAACATTAACCAGCTCATGTTTTTCCTTGGAATATTGCTTACAGAACTTTAATGTCTTTATCTTAGCAGTCTTAGATTCTTTAACTAGATACCAAAAGGTTTTCCTTTTTCCTCAACTATGACTGTTCTAGCATTTTTTTTTCTCCATAACCATTTGAAAAAAGCTTAGTTCTGTCTCTGAAGATGAACTTCTGGAATAGGCAAGTACATTTCATAATAGCTAAGGAGCTACCAGTTTAATTCCCAAACCAAACTTGTTCAGTGAAATATCTGTGAAATTCCTAGGACAGTGGAAAAACTTTTAACCAGATTTAAAAACCACAACACAAGCAAGAGTTATGCCACAATACTATGAGAAAAACAAATCCTTGCTCATTGATTTAATCCTCTATTTTCAATTCATATGATATTGTCATTTCCCTTGCTGCTTTGCCTCTCAATTCTGTTCTATTCTGAGTCTTTTTGTCAACTCATAAATGAAATATTTTTAGGAAGTATTGGGGGAGGTCCATAAGGAAGAGATGGAATAGCCTGGTATAAGGAAGTAGCAAATACTAGAAACGCAAGGAAGCTTAGACGGTCTTTTAAAAAATTCCATGTGCCAAGCCATGCCGATGGATTATTTCTCAAACAAAGTAATGTCTCGACTATTATGGACTCTACACATGAAGTGCAGGGTCTAAAGGCTCCACTGAAGTCTGTTTTCTTCTCACCCCTTTCTGGAGGCAGGACATATTGAAGACTGTGTGATCAGTAACTTCCCAATCTATTAGATATATTTATTTTCTAAACCTATGCCTTTGGACCCTTAGCACAGCCCTTGATAGCTTGTTTAAGTCAGTTTTCTGGAAACTCATTTTCCTTACTAGTTTCCTTCTTCATTTTATTGGGATCTTAAATTTCATTATCTTGGGGCCATTCTCACAGAATATTTTGCTGGCCAGTTCGTAGGCCCCTTCTTTGTTCTGTTTGTGCATCTGGCATTACTTGGGCTCCACCCTTATTCCCAAGCCCAGCACGAGTTTATTGGAACTGTAGCAGAGGGCTGGCCTCTGAAGTCCTCTGCTTTCTCACAAACAGGCCTCTGTCACTGCTTTGGAATTGTCCTGAGGAGGGAAGAAGAGCATGTCCGGTTTTAATGTTGGAAGGAAATTGATGTCTTCCCCCTCCCTTCCCTGCCGGCTGTTAAGCCGCCATCAACTCATGGACTCGTGCTCATGTGCTCACATCCTACCAGGAGGTCCCTGGTGGGGCTCTGAGGTTTGGCTGAGCCTCTTCTCCTAAAGCTGGGCACACATCCTCTGCTTGCAGCCACGTGTAATCCTTCCTGTCTGCTTGCAAGTTGGGCACAAAGTACCAGTGCTTGGGCCCACCCTCCTCTTTAGTAGCAATTAACCTTTACTACAGAGCTTCCTTTGAAGTTTGCTCATGTTTTTATTACAAAACTGCAACGAGGAACATAATGGGGGGAAATGTCTAAATTTCTGAGTTACCTAATCGGTTCGATTCCCTAGTTGGGTTCCTCTTGGCAGTTGTTTCATGTACTTACGATCTCAACCAGTCTGCCTGGGATCCCAAATCATGTTTCTGTCTCAGCCTATTTTTAAGATTAGAAAGCTGTTAAACATCTCTCCTTTCTCTCTCCCCAGCCCTCTCTCGCAAGTACATCCATACTACAATACAAAGCACATGAGAGTATTTATTATATGTATATGTGTCTGCAGCTTAGTATAACTGATTTCTTGTTTAACAACAGATCAGTGTTCCTTTATAATTAAACTGGATATATATGATTTTAATATTAACATTAAACTGTTTAGTTGCTGAATATTTTCTAGCAATGAATTAATGTGAAGAATGGAAAGGAAAATTGTTTATGTTACCAAGATAATGCTGAGTGATAAGTATCCTGATGGGTACTAAATGCTATTGATGGTGAAACTCAGGAGTTTGAATGGCATCCGCCCAGAAGATTTGCAGTTAAACTAAGCAGAGAGGCCAAAAGAAACAAATGGTGAGTTATATAAAACCCACAAAAAGAAAAGGCATTTTAGGCCAGGCTTGCAAATAAGAACCAAAGAATTATGAGTGAAACAGCATTTTTTTTTTCTAGCCTGCCATTCACAGGAACTCAAGTAAATGAAATCATTTTTCTCTCCTTTTCACTCAGTAGTAAATCATTGGTAATCCAAGGTGGGTAGAAAAGCAACTATGAAGCTTAAAGAAAATACAACAGAATCTTTTTTTCCCCTGCAGAAAAGATAAAGACTTTCTAAGAAAAATGTAAAAATCAGAAAGGAAAACTAGACTTATTTCCATAAAAGTTAAAATCTCTTAAAACAAGAAGTGGCAAATTATTTCATGGAAAATTAATAAAATCTTTGCTAATTTCTTTACCATTAATAAGATAGAAATAAAGCCCAATTATAAGTGTGCAAAGTTAGCCGGGCGTGGTGGCGCACGCCTTTAATCCTAGCACTCGGGAGGCTGAGGTAGGTGGAGCGTTGTGAGTTCGAGGCCGGCTTGGGCTACAACGTGAGCGCAAGGCCGGCCTGAGCTACATAGTGTGACCCTGCCTCAAAAAACCAGGGCCGGGAGCTTGGCTCAGTGCCTTAAGCGCCAGCCCTGGCAGGTGCAAGGTTGTGAGTTCAATCCCCGGTGCCGCAAAAAAAAAAAAAAAAAAAGTAAGTGTGCAAAGTCAATGGGCACCTTGCATAGGAAGAAATATGAATGACAAATTATTTTAGTATCAGTAATCAGTAAGATATAAATGAAAGCAACAATTTTGATACAGTTTTCTCTATTATATTAAAAAAATGAAAACCAAGACAATAATAAATGTCAGTATGTTTTGTAGGAGTGTAAATTAGTATACACTTTTGGAAAAATTATCTGTCAGTATTCACTAGGTTTTTGTTTTATTTGTTTTCACAGGAATCTAACCTAAGGAAATTGAAATGGATAAGTATTTATACTAAAGAATGTTTGCTCCAGTGATGCTTATATTCATAGAAAATTAACACGAATGCTACGCAAATAGTTTACTTCACTGTGGATTCACATAATGGAATATTATGCAGCAGCTAAATCTAGTTTTAGAAAATAGAAAAACATAAGAAACTACTTACAATTAATTATTAAGTGCAAAGCTCAAACACAAATTAGTCACATAATATAGTCATAATTTTGATGAAACAAACTTGGAAACATATTTTTAAATAAAAGAAAAATCAAATGACCTAAGAGTAGGAGGGAGAAATAGGTTTGTTTCAGGTTACTATAGATGTACACCTCAGCACCCATGAGTAAAATGTTCCACCTTTGCAAAATGAAAAATTATTCTTCTCACTGTCATTTCATTGGATTATTGTGAGTGTCAAAATGATAAAATATAGACACAGCAGTGGAAATTATTGACATTGGTATTGTCTCAACAATTTCTCCTTTGAAGATTCTGTTTTTAAAATAAAACTCTCCTCAAGTGAACACCTATGTTAATTACTTAAAAAGTCATGGGAATAAATATAATCTAATTGAAATATGGACTCTTGCTTGGTCTTCAGCGACATTAGAGCACTTAAAATTTGACTCAAGTTGATTTCCAAGGGCATTTCCTAAGCTATTTGCCTCAAATCCAATGATGAGCTAGTCTCTCTGTCCCCCTTCATTAATGCCATGCCCAAAGGATTCATGAAGCAAATTACAGTAGCAGGCAGCTCAGCTCCAAGAAGTTACAAGGGTTATTTATCTTTATGGGACCATTGATGTATATAGCACTTCTTACTTGATACTTACCTATTGTAAATGCGCCTAATCTGTCAGTGTGATATCCAAGAAATGCTTTAATTAACTATAGTTATAGGCAAGGGAAAGGATATACCAACTTTTCCTCAATAACAGAGTTTTAATGGGGATATTATACTTGAGGAGTCTGTCATCTCAATGAAATGTTTTAGCAGCTTTTTGGATAGTTCTTGAGCAATGTACATAGAGACATTAGTTTATTTTGGCTTATGCAATTATTCAATATGGTATGATCAACTACATTTGCTGTAGAAAATTTCATAATACTGGACTACACTGAAATATGGTTGCATGTCTTGATAGGTAAAATTCAGCAGTTTTATATTTTCATTTTTGTCACCATCGTCCTTTCTATACTTAATTTAGATAATAATAGTTTAACAGTGGCTTGAAAACAAATTGCCTGGACTTGCATATATACTTAATGCTTACATGTGAATGAATAGGACTGTGAGTCTTTTCCCTGGAATTGCTTGACCCAAATAAGTAGTCTGTAGGTTTAATAGATTTTTTTTTTGTCTTCGTATGCAGACTTGCATAGAGGTTTTAAATTTGAATTCTTCTAGTCAGTAGCCTAGGCACATTTCGTCTCCAAAATCTAAAGGTACTCATTTAGATCATGCATCAGGAGAGTTTTTGGGTATCTGAGAAGTCCCCAGATCCCTATGTGAGCAGGGGGACACAGATACTTTCATCTCCATCCTTTTTTTTAAGATCTGAAATCACCGTGCTGGAACTTAAGTATGACTAATTTAACTCTGTGAGGAAATAGAGGGAATTGTACTGGGAGTTACCGGAAGAACATCTTTCTAGTTATTTGGATGCCTTTTTGTTTTCCGTTCAGTTGGAGAAATTTATAAATTGCATGATACCTTCTAATTTGTAGCACTTTTGCAGAGAATCAGAATCATCATGATGGAAATAATTCCACTTAAAATTTATAATGTAATTTTGTATTTGCAGTAGTTGAAAGTTACAATTCTAGATAACTTTTAAAATTTTAATTAATGAATTATTTTTTGAGATGCAGTCTCATCATGCTCAGACTAATCTTGAACTCCTGGGCTGAAGCATTCCTGCTGCCTCAAACTCCACAGTAGCTAGAACCATAGGCACATATCATAGCATAGATTTGGAAAGATGTATTCATAATTTTTAAAGCTGTTTGAAGACTGTCAGTGACTTCTGAATATTAGATTGAAGCGCAAAATCTCCCTGATAGGGGAAATTAGATGGGCTTTATCAGATATGTTTTGAAGCTGGAATATATGTCTCTGAGGATAGTTCTTCATGATATTAAAATATTCATTTTGATGTGTTTGAAGAAAAAGTTTATAATATGTTAATATTCTATTTCTACACTTTTAAGGTACATTCCACGATTTACATAGTTTCCTATATTTGGAAGGAAAATATTGATTTGGTGTAATAGCTCAATAAAATTATATATGAGGTTAATTATCTATTTAACAAGCATCTATTAAATATTTAGATGCACATCTCTTGGAGAATTCCTGAGAATTGAGAATTCTAGCACTTCTTTTCAAGTGTCTATTTCCTAGTTAGGAATAAAACAACCATACATTAAACTCTGTGCAGCAATGTATGGTATTTGATATTGAAGCTGAGGGGATGAAATTATTTAAGAATTAAAGAAAAGAAAATTCTGTGTTAAATGAGATGGTGATGGAAAGAGGTGGGACTTCATCTGGGAGTTTGCCTGGAAGTTGGTTGGACAGAGGGACACAGATAAGATAGTGAGGCACTATGAAATGCTCACTGAGCTTACAAGGCTGGATCAGTTTATTCTGACCTGGGATCTCCTGTTGAGGAATGCTGAGAATCAGTTAGAAAGGAAAATGGTTTCAAAATGAGAGAAAAAGTTTTTCAAAGCCAAAGAATTATTGGAGTCTGTTGAACAGGAAAACACGTATTCTAAAAGGATAAATCCAGCAGCACTGCACTGGCTTGGTGTTGAGGGAAATTGGCAAGAGGTTGTTGTTCAAGGACCTATTTATAGGATCATTAGAAAATTCAGGCATGAAAATGTGGATTGAGAGAGTTGGATGAAGGTGAAAAATCTTCCAATAAAAGTAGAGCATTTAGTGACTGAATAGACTGGAAGATGGAGAGAAAAAATTCATGTTATTTTAAAGCTTTAAATACTCATAATTAGAGGAAATAGTGAAGTGTGGAAGAGAACTGATTTGAGAGTAGATGATAATGTTCAAGATTTTGGACATGTTGGGCTTGAAAGATAACGAGTTTGTATGTTGAGAACTCATTTTCTGTAAGTTTAAGGCTGGGTCCTACAGTTCTTTATGTGCTTTGAATGACATTATCTCAATGTTCAAATAAAAAAATCATCATTACAAGATACTTTCTATTCACTTTGCAATTCATAAAACTTTAGGAGATAGAAGTTGGTTTGTGATGAGCAAATGTTAATGAGGATTGAATGAATGAGTGAAGGAATTAGAGCTAGAACTGATGTCTCTTATTCTCTAGCCCAATAAACTATCTTGAAAAATTGTAATAATTCATAGGACTAAAGTTTTGGTAGGATCTTGAAGGTTACCTAACCTAGTCACCAACCTGAAGCTGAAATTCTTCCATATCTTCCCTAACTTGTGAGTTTTCCCCCCTATATTTGAACTCCTGGGATATGAATGGGAGGAACTTCATTTTACTTTTGGATGGCTGATTGAAATTTATCTCCTGGTAATTTTAACCATTTTTTTCAGTTCTTCCTTTGAAGTTTTGTGAATTAAACCTAGCAGGTATAACTTTGAGTTCATAAACCTGCTAGACATGAAATATATTTTTTCTTTTTTCTCTTTTTCTTTTCTTTTCTTTTTTATTAATAATGATAATAATAATAATGATCAGAGTAAAGCAAAACAGAGAGAACCATATTAGGCCTTGAAGACAAGACAGAAGAGAATCCCCCATACTTGCTATGTTGCCTACTGTCACCTTCCAAAGAGATGCTCAGGTTGCTGATCAGAGGCCTGCAAAATCTACAAAATAATACTAGCAAATAGTTGCTTGATATTCCTTGGTTGCTATCAGTTTAGCCAGACCTCCGAAATAGCAGGTTGCTGACAGAGCAGGGGTGGGGGTGTTTGTCCCTGATTTCAAGCCCTCGTGCCAGTGCTGCTTGGGCCCAGTGGGCTGGGCCCCACTTGGGGCCATTCTCGTTCTCCTCTGGGGTCCCAAGAGGTCAGGCCCCCAGAAGGAAGTTCAGTTGTGTCCTGGTCGGTGCCTGTGCCACTCAGGCCCAGCGGGCTGGGCCCCACTTGGGGCCATTCTTGTTCTCCTCTGGGGTCCCAAGAGGTCAGGCCCCCAGAAGGCAGTTCAGTTGTGTCCTGGTCAGTGCCTGCGCCGCTCGGGCCCCTCTCTTTTTGTTTTAAAGAGAAAAAAAGACAATAAAAATGTTACAAAATTTCAAAACAAGGTGGTAGAGTAATAATGGTTGACGCTTTGAATATTGTTATCTTCAAAGTAGTTGTTCATATAATAAGGTATAGGCATAAAAATTGATAAAAAATGTAGGCACATACCTTTCTTTTCAATGAATAGAAATTAGTAGTATAACTATCTAACTATCATATATATTTTTTTACCGTTTCCTTCCTTCTTTTCTCCTTTCCCCCATCCCAGTTTCTCTTTCCTTTTGAACGGTTTCTTCCCACTTCACAATATCTGTTGTACATTTTGGATCTTATTTATTCTTTCAACTTCTTACACTGGGGAGACGATATAATGTTTACACAAGCAAGTCTAATTTATTTCACTTATGAGTATGGTCTCAAGTTGCATCCATTTACCTTAGAAGTCTCAAGTTTGTCCTTCTTTAGAGCTGAGTAGTACTTCATTGTATAAAAATACCACATCATTTTTATCCAGTCCTCAGTTGATGGGCATTTGGGTTGTTTCCAAGATTTGTCTATTAAAAACTGTGCTGCTATAAACATGGGTGCACATATCTTGCTGTGGTATGGTGTTTTTAATTCTTCAGGAAAAATACCCAGAGGGGGAATAGCTGGGTCAAATGGGACCTCTAATCCTAGTTTTTTGAGGAATCTGCACACTGATTTCCACACTGGTTGTCCCAGTCTACACTCCCACCAATAGTGGAGAAAGGTTCCTTTTTAGCCACAGCCCCACCAGCATTTGTTATTGGTTCATTTCTTGATGATAACCATTTTTTCTGGAGTGAGATTAAATCATAATTTTGTCTTAATTTGCATCTCTCAAATGACCAATTATGTTGAACATTCTTTCATATATTTATTTGCCAATTGAATTTCTCCATATGTGAAGTGCATATTCACCTTGGATGCCCATTTCTGGATTGGATCTTTGAATTTGGGGGGTCTGATTTTTTTCAGTCCTTTACAGAAACATGTATTCATTTAAGACAACTGAGATCTCCTTCAACTGGTTGAAAATTCAAGCCAGCCACTACTCTTTTCCTTCCCTCTGTCCCCAGTCCCCACAAGTTTCATGAAGACCTTAAACCTCACAGGGTCTGTGATGGACATCAGATATGGGGCAGTGCTGCTTTGTGAAGCCCTGGCAGCCTCTGTGCATACAGCGCAGACTCCCAGTTACTTTCCCACACAGTCCTCTCCAGCGTCTGGCTTCCTCCTCAGGGGACTGCCTTGTGCAGGAGACTTCTGATTTCTGTTACCTCTTAGTCTGGAGGAAATTTCCCTCTTTTTGGTGTATCCCAAGGCACTCCTTCTTTCTCTTTTAAATTTCTCTGATGACTTTAGTTTTAAAAAGATATCCAGAAGAATTTCTAGCTCTGAGTGACTGACTTTCTCCTCAGCATGATTACTGAGGCAAGCAAATACCAAGGACTTGGTGATGTGTTTGAAACAGGAGCGGGAAAAGGGAAAGAACGAACACAGATTAATATTTCAATAAATTATCTCCTACTCTCAATTTAGGCCTTGTTGCACATGGCAGTCTTTGGAATCTTTGATGATTCCCCCACATTCATTCTAAGATACCACTGATAGATGCAACTTTCTGATAAATCATATCACCTTGTCAGAATTCAACTTGGGATGGCTTGGGGGGTTGCTTTTACACACATAAGTGCTTTGCATCTCTACTTTACGCAGACCAATAATTAAGCTTTTCATTATTGCCCAGATAGATAATGGGTCAAGTTGGTTCATGCAACTATGGACAGTTAAGGATTAGTTCCTTTGATTTATATTCACTACTTATAAACCACAGATATCATAAGTTTTATACCTTCCCTATCTGTGAATAATAGAGTTTTGTAATGAAGGCAAATTTTAATAATGTTCTTCCCTATTTTATCTTTGAAGTAGACCAATACAATGAAGTGTTTATCCTGGTGGAATTTTGTCTCCTGTATCAGTAGGAATTCATGAAGTTCTTTTTATTCACAGGTAATGAGTGTGTATATGGCAACTACCCTGAAATATCTTTGGAAGAAATGCCAGATGCAGATGGAGTAGCTAGCACTCCCTCCCTCAACATTCAAGAGCCATGCTCCCCAGCCACATCCAGTGAAGCATTTACTCCAAAGGAGAGCTCTCCTTACAAAGCTCCCATCTACATCCCCGATGACATCCCCATTCCTGCTGAGTTTGAACTTCGAGAGTCAAATATGCCTGGAGCAGGACTAGGGATATGGACCAAACGGAAGATTGAAGTAGGTGAAAAGTTTGGACCTTATGTGGGAGAGCAGAGGTCAAACCTGAAAGACCCTAGTTATGGATGGGAGGTAAGAACTTATTTTGTGCTAACACTGACACAGACACACACACACACACACACACACACACATTTGGATCTGTAAAGAAGAGGTTAATTATTTTACATGGCCATAATATTAGCCAATTCCATTTGTTACAGTGTGTCTTCAAATAAGTGCTTAAGACAAACTTCCTTACAATCTCACTTCTTGAAAGAAAGTTACTAATATGAGTTTATAATTTTTGTACTGATTTAATATATATATATATGTATATATATATATATGGTAAATATAGTTTCTATGTTTTTGGAACTTGACAACTTCTGTGATTAAGTCATAATATGAGAATCTCTGGAAAATCTAATTTATAGCTGAAAAATCAGTAGGCAGTTTCTGTGTGGGTAAGAAAGTGTTTTTGGAGATGTGAGTGACCTTTGATTTCATAGTATTTCAGTTAGACAGAAATCAGATACACTAGATTTATTTTGGTATGTTCTCTTAATATTTATGATCATTAATAGAATATCTGCTTAGCTTTTAAATATAAATAAATATGCAGCGCCTTCAGGACTTAATTTTAACTTTTTTCCTCTTGCTTTATGCGTGTCCCCTTGTGAACTCTGTTCAAAATGCCTAATAAAAACAATTTCTGTTCAAATTCTAAAACGTCAAAAGTTAAGACCTGGATTTAGTTTGATTGCAGATGAGAAATCTTTCCTTTGTTCTGTTTTTATCTATGGTCCCAGTAAAGTTGTTTAGACACATTGCTTTTATACACGTATGTTGATGAGATTTAAAAAAAAATTACTGTTGCATTAACTGACATGTGAGTTGAATACGTTTTAAATCAAATGCGTACAAACTTTACGTCATTATTGTTCACCTTAATATAATGGCTATAAACATTCTAATAATAAGTAACTCATTAAACTTTTATTACAAAATCTCCAGAGTTAAAAAACAAGTGCAGCAGTGGTCGAGATTATCCAGAAGGGTTGGAATAAACTGAGGCTTAATCATGAAATCATTTTGCAATTACAGGGTTGGTAAGTGCAGGGCTGTGCCTCTTTAGACGTAATGCCTATGGATTGGGGGATGAACCTGGGGAAAATTTTGCACTTAGAGGAAATTTAAAAATTATCATCATTTTCTCCTTGGAGTGAAATGTTTTCAACAAACATATGATCGGATATTTACTTTGAGAAATTGTAAAATGATTTCTTTCTTTATGACAAAACTGAGTTGTTCTCATTTCTTGAAAGGATGATGCCTTTACAAAACAGTTTATTACTTTTTGGCTAAAGATCGTGCATTTCCCCTCCTTCAACAATTTAGTTGACCACGAACTCAGTAGTGTTCTTCACCATTTTAATGGCTAGCCTCACTTTTGAGAGTGTGGATATTTTGTTTTGGAGCTGTAAAAAAGAGAAGCAGAGAAAGGTTTTTTTTCGTGATTTTGGTAAATGTAATCCATGGAGAAGCAGCTGACTTCTTGACTCTTTCTTAGGTTTGTTTCTTTATTAGTTTTAAATCTTACTCCAGTTAATACAAAATCCTATCATGATCAAAAAAGCCATTTTCACAAAGGCATTTTATCTGACTCCTGCGTGCTCATTTAAAATTGTCCCAGTGTCAGCCAGGCGTGGTGGCACATGTCTGTAATCCTAGCACTCTGACAGGCTGAGTCAGGAGGATCACTGTGAGTTCAAGGCCAAACTGAACTACATAGTGAGTTCAAGGCCAGCCTCAACTACATAGTAAGACTCTATGTCAAAAAAAATTTTTTTTTGTTCTCATTTCACTTTTAATTGTAGCTTACTGTTCTGTTTGGTTAGATAAGTAATTGCGATTTAACTTATGAGACTTCTCTTTTTGGGTACTACTTCAATTTTTAAATGGTAAGTTGAAGGAGAACAAATCATTTAGTTGCTTTCAGAAATAAATGAGAATAAACAAAATCCACATTCAATAATTATTGAGCAGTAACTGTGTTTCAGACCCCGCACTGAATAATTCTTCAACAGAAAGTCAGTCTTTCATAACTGAACAAATCATTATTACCTCAAGTACTGCCTTTGCTCTTCTCTTTCTGCGTAGCTCCTCTTCTACATTTCTTGTTTCAATAAACTGCATCACCATTTATCTAGGTGTTCAAGACTAAAACTGTGTCATATTGACTCTATTGTTTCCCACATCAGTTATGTCTAATGGAATAGTTTCCATATTCTATCAAGTACACAGTGTTATTGAGTGCCTCTTTTCTTTCCCATCCTTAGAAAGTTTCTTTTTATTCAGTTTGCTTCTTTGTGACACCACCCATGACCTTCCTAATAAAAATGTAATACTACCTTAATTTTGTTCCACTAGGAAAGGTGAATCTAAAGAGCTTAGTATATTCAGTATCTAAATTATTTGCTTAGTTTTCCCCAGTAGAACAAGATTTCCATTGGAGTTTACAAAGCCAGATCCTTTGTGTGCAATGCCTTCATTGTGCTACATAAATTTTTGTGCTCTTATCTAATGATCAGCATGTTTTAAAAAATAAGTCTTCTTACTAAAAGTAAAAAAATTTAGACTGCTCCATGGCCTAACAAAAATACCATAGACTTGAGAATTTAAATAACAGAAATTTATTTTCTTAGAAATTTTTTTTTTACAATACACACATTCTGTTCTTTTACTGCAACCAAGCACAAGCAAATCAAAATAGCATATTAAAGATACATGTGCTTGTGCCACTATGGTACAGAAGACAAGAATTCACAAATAGAAAACTCAGAAAATGGCTAGTGGATACATGACTATTTGTTCCACTATTAGTTTATCATGATCTTCAATATTATTTATATTGGATACTATGTACACATGCTATGTTTATGTACAGTTCATGATTTTAGCAAATCTAATCTTGAAACTAGTAAAATAACTGGAATTGATCTAGTCCACTTTCTTGCTTAGCAAGGAAAATATGTGGCAGGAAGAACAAATAGCATACTATTAATATCGAATTTCAGAAGCACTACAAACCCATCATTTACAACAAATTAGGATTTTCTTTTTTTATTAATTAAGTTTATTGGTACATTTAAGATATACATAATAATCATTGTATCATAGGAACTTTGTACCTGTACATGACTTATCTTAATTTATTTTTCCCCATTCCCTTATCCTCCCTTCAATCCCTCTTCCTCTCCTTATTTACAAAAGCTTTGTTTTCAGTTTTCCTTCTTTTCTCATTTTCTTTTCCCTTCCTTCATTTTTCCCTTCTTTTTTCCCTAGTTCCCCTTCCCAACTGAGCATTTTCTTCCTATCTCATAATATTAGTATACATTCTGGTCCTTATTTACATTTTCAGTTTTTCACACTAGAGAAGCAATTTTGAAGTCTATGAAGTTCTAGCTGGTTTGGTTTTTGGCGAGAGCTCTCTTCCTTGTTTTAAGACACCTACCTCTTTGCTTCCTTATTCCATCTTTATATGGCCTTTCTTCAGTGTGGATACATGGACTGAGGGAGGCAGAGAAGCTAAGGAGAAAAACAGAGAGTCCGAGACAGTGAGTGAAGGAGGAAGAAAGGGAGAGAGGGCGGGGAAGGGAGGATTCTCTGGTATCTCTTCTTATAAAAACACATCTTATTGGCCCAAGTCCCCATCCTTGTGTCCTTATTTAACTTTAATTATATCTTAAAACTTTTGTCTCCAAATCCAGTCCATTTGGAGGTTGTGCTTTCATCCTGTAACACAGATATTCAACAAATAACTGTTCAGTGAAGGAAATGAGTGAGTGAATGAATAAATGGATACACAAAAGAAAGAATGCATGAATATAGGAATATGTGATTCTGAAAGAAGAAGCAAGGAGTGAGGAGAGCTGAAGTATGTCCATGGAGAAATATAGAATCAAGAATTTGGATATGTAAAATGAACTACTCAAATTCAGTTTGTTCTTGATTTATTATTTGACCAATGGATTATCAATAACCGCCCCACATTATTAATTGTTAGATAAGTAAAATTAGGTGAAGAAATAAGGTAGCATTTTCAGAGAAAATGTTCTAAAGAAAAAGACAAAAATGATATTACAAGGATCTATCTTTCTAAATCTTATTTAAATAATTTTTAAAAAATCAGTATGTTTTTCAAATAAGATACTTTGGAAAATCCATATACTGTGTATATTAGATAAACAGGATGTTTTGAAAATATGATTTACAGACTTAAATATATGTTCAGGTAAAATACGGTGGTACCTTCGTTCACAAACTTAATTTGTTACATGATTTTGGAAAAGATGAAGTTACTTGTGTTTGTGTGGGGAAGATGGTCGTGACTGTGTTTGTCACCCAGTGCAGAGTTTGCAAACAAAAACAAAATTTTGCCAAGTGCTTCTGTTTGCAAACTCAGTTGTTTGCAACCAAAAGCATTCATGAACCAAAGTACCTCTGTGAGTCAAAGATATAGAAACATCACTTGTATGATTCTTCTTTTCAGCCAGTGTTGATTTATAAGACAAAATTAAAATAACATTAGCATTAGATAGTGATCGCCACCTTGCAATGTATGCCATTTGTTTTGAACAAAAAGATCTGGGAAGACTGCATGGAGTTCTGTAGGACGATAATGAGTGATATTTTCCTAGGTTCTGAACTGTAGAGTTACTGACTGAGTGGAAAATTTCTTTTTAAAAAGTTTTGTTCTTTCAAGATGAAAGTTCTCTCATGTTTCCCTGTAGAGGTGACCACTGTGTGATAATATGGAAACTCCAGGCAGAGCAGTGCAAAGCAGGCTTCTGCAGTGAGATTTCCTAGACTCAAATTCTACTCAAGACTGTGCTAGTTGAGGGATTTGGAAAAAGTTACTTAATTCTTTCACTTTCATATTTATAGTTAACATGAGGATAATATTTATAATTATCCAGTTAGCCTTGTGAGGACAAAATTTGACATTGTGTTATGGGTTTTCTATAGAGCTGGTAGAACTCAATGAATGTTAACAACTACAACTTGGCTAAAATACAGATCTAGCATAGGGTCATTAGATTAAGTGAACACCAATAATTATATTACACTGATTGGTTTTCATAAATTATTCTTCTTCCCTCTTCTTCTTGTTTCCTCGAAGGTCAATTATCTGTGGGATGGTTTAATTACGTGACTCTGGGTTTATTTGAAAAGGAAGCACTGACTGTTTCCTAATTAGCAAGGAAAACAAGGATTCAGAAGTGATTCATAAGTTTCTTTTTAAGCCAAAGAGCAATTTGGGTGGTATATTTTTTTATAGTCTGAGAGAGGTCATTGGAAAAACAGTGTAAAGTTTTGCTTCCTTGTGTTACTGTCATTTAGCCCATCTTTATCTATCTTTATCATCACTTATCACCATAAAACTCTGTAAGTATACTTGTGTCAGTCGGCGGTGCGCCCCCTGTGAGCTAGATCCTCTGTTGTATCCGTTCCACCCAGAACTGGTCCAGATTAGATTTAGTTTAACTTTCAGTTATAAATTTAGCTTTTCATCTTCTTTCCGCAAGCATACAAATATTCACACCTAGAGAAATAATGACGTGATTAGATGTAAATTTCTGTTATGTTCTGTTAAATTGATGAGAGGGAATAGTGGAAAGCGATTATAAAGGAGTCAGAAATTCATTAAATAATTTTGATGCAGTGCTTTGAAAATGCATTATGTTCTACCAGTGTAATCCTAAAGTGCAGTATTACAGCAACGGTGTGCCTCCTTATATAATTTTAAAATAGATAGTTTTTATGTTTCTTAAGTTTGATTTAGGCTTCTGTGGTGGTGTTTTACACATTGAAACATGCAATCTATATTTTCAGAGGTTTTAAAGTATAATTGGCAAATAAAAATTGAATCTATTCAAGGTGTACAATTTGATGTTTTGATACGTGTATATGTTGTGAAATGATTGTCACAACCAATCTAATTGAGATATCATGTCATATAGTTACCATTTTGTGTATGGTAAAAATACTTAAATGTACTTGAAGTTTGCTAGCAGAGTGTATCTAAAGTGTTTAAGTGAGAATGCTGTCCATTAGGTCTTCAGAATTTATTAGTCTTAAAACCACAAATTTGTACCTTTTGACTAAGATCTTGTTTCCCCCACCTCCCAGTTTGTGACAGCCACACTTCTAGTCCCTGCTTCTATGAGTTTGTCTTTTTTGGGTTCCACAAATAAGGGAGATGATGTGGTATTTGTCTTTCTATGCTTGGCACAATGTCTCCCATGTTCATCTTTTTTGCTGCAAGTGACTGATTTCCGTATTTTTGAGGTAGAAGAATATTTAATTATGAACATCTATACATATATGATTTATATGTGATAATATATCAAATTATATATATGCAAAAATGTGAGATATACATTTCTTATCCATTCTTCTACTACAGACAGAATATTTCCACATCTTGGCTATTGTGAATAATGCTGCAATTAATATGAAAGTAAATATATTTTTTCTAGATAATGATTTTATTTCCTTGGTATATAGACCCAAAAGTGAGATTGATGGTTCACATGGTAGTTCTTTTCAATTTTTTGAGAAACTTTCATATTGCTTTCCAAATAGTTGTACTAATTCCACAGTGGTTGTGCAGTGTCTAAGTGTTCCTTTTTCTCCACATCTCTGACCATACTTGTTATCTTTTGATTTTTAGATAACAGCCATTCTGGTAAGTATTTTTGATTTGTATTTCAATGATAATTAGTGATTTTGAACAGCTTTCATAGACTACTTGGCCACTGAATGTCTTCTTTGAAACATTAGTTATTCAGTTCTTTTGTCCATTAAAATTTTTTTGGCTATTAAATTGTATGAATTCCTTGTGTATTTTGGATATTAACCTCTGATTAGGTATGTGGTTTGGAAATATTTTCTCTTATTCCATAGGTTGCATTTTTATTTTGTTGTTTTCTTTGCTGTGCAGAAGCTTCTTAGTTTGATATAATCAAACTTTATTTTTGCTTTTGTTGCCACTACTTTTGGTGTCATATTCAAAAATTCACTGGCAATGTTCATGTCATGGAGATTTTCAGCTATGTTTTCTTCCTCGAGTTTTATAGCTTTAGGACTCATGCTTATATCTTTAATCCATTTTGAGTTGATTTTGTATGTTGTAAGACAGGGATCCAATTTCATTTTTTCACATGTGGATATCCAGTTTTCCCAGCACTGTTTGTCAAAGAGACTATCCTTTCTCCATTGTATATTGTTGGCACCCTTGTTGAAGTTAGTTGGTCTTACATATGTGGTTTTATTTCTGTGCTTTCTGTTGTATTTCATTGGTCTATATGTCTGCTCTCATGCCAGTTGTATTAGCTGTCTTTGAATGGTAATATATTCTCTCTGTGCCCTTCTATGTCTGCTTGGACAAAAAGTGAATTTTAGCTGATTTAGCATTAATTCTGGTTTAACAAAATGCAACTCGTTATTGTGGAAGCAAGTACATATAACAGATGTGACACTTAGGGTAACTAGGAAGTGAAGAACTTTGCCTTTATATGAGTCAATTCCAACAGAGGAGTAGGATCATTAGTTATTCAAAAACAGTGTCTTCAACTGGTAGTCATGAAAGTAAAATGAAATTTAATAATACATATGTATTGTTATAGAAGTACTTACATTTTTGCAATATTATTTAGCAGATGGTCAATGTAGTTTTGATTTTACTTTGTAAGGAGTTAAGATCTCAGAGATCTCTTTTGGAAGAAAACTCCTGCCCAGGAAGAAGACAAATAGGTTCAAAACAGTTTACTCTATTACTGTTATTGAGACCACTCACTCTCAACATCTCTTACTTCTTTACAAACCTTTATCATGCTATTAAACACTTAACACATCAGCTTTCAGACAAAACTTTTGTTCCATTAATTGAATGCTAGTGAAGACAAAATAATTTGTTCATATGTCTTAATAAAATCCTTGGATGTCAGGTGTAGGATGTCATATGATTCATAGCCAATGATTGCAGAACCCATACTTTATAACCTATTTACAAACTTTCCTCTCTCTGCATATACATATGCCTTGTTATTTTAAAAATATGATCACCTGGGAACCTACCTGTACTGTACTTGATACTTGATGTCTTCTCTATGTAACCCATAGAAAATAAGGTGCTAACCCATAATTCTACCTTGGCAATAACTACAAACACATTCTTCCACAGGTCTAGAAAACTTTCCCCTCCTTCCCCCAAACACAAAACAAGTCAAATCTTTTTCAGAAACATCAAAAGAAGATTCCATCTATACCATTCCTCAAAATTTAAATCTGTTCTGCCTAGTTATTTATGTCATTCACTTTCTCTTTCAGTATCTCATAATCCAGCAGGTGTTGATTTCAAAGACTCTTGCCTCCTCTAAAAATTATCTCAATCACTTTCCTTATAGTTCAAGAGTCTGCATTTCTATATTTATTCTTCAAAAGTCATGCAGATGAATTTATCCAATATGATCTGATTCTCTGATTGCCCAGTATCTACAGTTGGCTAATAACTAAGCACCCACTGGTATACTCAAGATAGATGACTCCTTCCTCCTAGGGGTCAGGTTGAACAGACGATGATGATAGCTCTGCTCTAAAGTCTCCTATTCCTGCCACAAGTATGATTAGGATTTTTTGAGCACACAGGATGTGTATGCATGTATTTCCTATAGCTATTGGCCAGTGAGCTTGTGTCATGGACCCATGAGAGCTGGGTACCTTTGTGCCACCTTCCAAATGACTGACAATGCTATCTTCCTGTGACCTGCAGATGCCACTCAGATTTTCCGGGTATGATTGGCATGGTGCTGAATCCTCAATTAGTTGGCAGCCACAGGTGTGCATGATTTTTTTCTTTTTTCATTGTTTGAATTCTTGTGGTAAGAATTCAGCAGGTGTGTGATACCAGGATAGAATCTCCACCTGGGCAGAGGGGCCAGCGACGATGAAAAAAAGTGATTCTTACTGTCTCGCAATGCTACCAGCTTGAATCCTTGTTTTTATGGAAACTTCACTCAAGGGAAAGGCTTTGCCTAACCAGTGAGTTAGAGTAAAGTAATCTCAGATGGACATGCAACATCTTTTCAGATGAGAACAAAAATTCTTCTCCCATGAAGCTAGTCTACAGGTCAGAACAGGTTACCTGGCTCTACCGTCATTTTTCCTTTTCCTTATTTGAGCTGGCATCAGTACAACTGTAGGGATATAGGAAACCTTAGACTTGATTTCCAAGGGAACATGAACTATTTTAAAATGCTGTTGTTAATATATAAATTTCTGCTCTTTTGACTGAAACTAAACAGTAAGAGCCCACAAGGAGAGTAGTCCTGAATGGTCCATTTTTGGGGTTCCTCCCCAGGAAGTCACTAATCCAAGGACCGAGCCAGCTCAGCAGAGGGCAGGCGCAGTGTAAACCCGGTCATCGCAGACTTCTTCCAACCTTCACAAAATGTTAGCAGAGGTTAGCTATAATAAAACTGTTTGAGGGAACCAGTTAGCTGGAGTAGAAGAGCAACTGCTGTCAGACTAAGCCAGCAGAATGAAACTGATGCCAGTTAACCTTTTATTGTTTTCTCCCTCAGTAAGCACTCCTGCTATGGTTAGGTGATTGTATCTGAAAAAGCAGTAACACACTCCTTAGGTTTCTCTACTTTTCTTTGTCAAAGACCTTGTTCAGCTGGTATCTAGATATTTTTCAAAAGCCTCATGTGATCATAGGTGGAGTTTTTTGGAGTTGGCTAGATCTAGGGTGTGTGATGCTTGGATTAAGGTTGTGATGCTGGGATTAACAGTGAGATACTGGGATGAAGGGTATCCCACCTTGGGTGTGAGTGCTACCCACCCTAAGGGTGGGTAGCCTGGATAGAATATTAGGTGGCTGTTGCTTGCTGTTTGCTGTTTGCTGTTTGCTGCTTTCTGCCTGCTCTGCTTTGCCATGAACTGTTTCTCCTCTGTGGTGCCCCTCTGCCCTACCACCTTGTCTTGGAGCCAGCTGACTATGGAAAGAAATCTCTATGAACTGTGAGCATCAATAAACCTTTCCTCCTTTAACTTTCAGTGTTAGGTATTTTGTCTCAGCAATGAGAAGACAAACCCTTCTCTATTTTTTCTCTTTAGAGTCAAACCTAGAGTTTATTTTATGTTGCTTTTACTTACAAACACATTTATTCTCATATATGGGTGTTTGTATGGCAGAAAGACCATATAGTGATTTGATCTTGGGTCCTACACTTCTCTGAATATGGGAACTGGTGAAGGGTAAGTCAGGGATATTTCCCCAGTGCGTGTGCGTGCACACACACACACGCACACACCATGACTATCATGTAGAACAACGAAAGCTTGGTACCATTTGCCTCCATATCCATAAGGAAATCTGGTCACTATTCCCCTTAAGTAACATAAATGTACCACAGTGCATGGTGACATATGTTAGAGGAGTGGTCATCTCAAGGGCAGTAGATGGGACCTGTAAATCATACATGGGTCAAAGGAGGTCACATGTGGGTGTCCAAGAGTCAGCTAGCTTTCTACCTGCATCTCAAGCTTTACAAAGCAGGTATTTATTTTTACATGCTTTTTCTCTAGGGGCACTAGTTGAAGAGAACTCACTCTAATAATCCAAAGAAGCAAAGATTAAACATCACCTGCACCTTTAAAATCAGTTTTACAGCTGTTATCCTTTGATATTATTCTTTGAAATATTCTTTGGTATTTTATGTGTTCATATTTAGCTATTATTGCTAAATAATAATTACAGAATCTCCTGAGAGCCTAGTTCTGTAGTTTTGACAAATAAATGAGATAAAATTCTTACAATGAGTTCCCAGGATTGAGAATGGCCAGCAACTTTGTTAAGCTTTGCTTAAACCTTACTTTATATCCAAGTCATTGCCTTGTTCAGAAACAAGGAGGGATAAAAACAGCTCCGTTGCCCAATGGATGATACTAAAAAAGAAAAAGAATTATCATTGTGTTTAATAAGAGAACTGACAAGCAATCATAATTCTTTCCATTAAGTAAATATGTTAGAAAAATTTATTATGAAATGACACATTATGCGAGCCAGGAATCATAGATGACATCCTTACATTAAATACGGTAGATGCCATTAAGGAAAACAGTCAATATGTCACTAAGCCATGGCCTGTAAAAATTAAATTGATTTGGTAAATGTAAGTAAGATAGATCTGTTTGCTTTCATCATCAATTTTGAGTGGGTGAACAGGTGATGTCACCAACCTGGGAGCGATAAAGATGCAGGACCATCTGGAAAGGCAGGTGATGAATGGGCAACTGCTTTTGGATAGTGACAGTGCTGTGGTACTTTGTCACTTGGGATGCAGTACTTAATAACTTTTCAATACCATCATAATAAATTTCACTGCCTTATTAATATAGAAATGGTGAGTTATTACCATGATGGCGAGTGTAAATAACTGGAGATGCAGCTGTCAAAAGCTGATTGTTTGGGCATGTTTCTTTAAGCAACACAGTTGACTCGTGATAATCAACCTATGTCTATACCAGTAGAGTTTATTGCACTTGTCAAAGGAAAAAGTAGTATTATTCAAAATTGTATGAAGTCGTAATAAACAAGTTTAATATATTATCAGACTTTTCCTGTAAGTTTGCAAACACAAGGCAATAAATCATTTTTAATAATGTCTTTTCATGTAAAATAATGTCCTTATGCAGTAATAATGTCCTTTCTTAACTATTAACGAAACAGTCGACTTCTTTGTATGTGTTTTAAAGGGCATTTTTATTTGTACTTTTCAATCATTGGAACTCTGTGGCATGAAATCCTTTTGCAAATAAAGAGCTTAGGCAGGAACCCTTAGAACATTTCATTAACAAGCTCAAAAGTTGCTGAGTACAGGCCATGTCACACGTTTCCATTTTAATTGAACAGATGTACTTAAGAGTAAACCACAGCAAACGGAATACAGACAAAATTATAAACATGTGTCACTAAGAAGCAGGCAGGAAAGAGCCTCTGATGAGCATCTGTGTGTGTTTTATGAAGCCAAAGACTACCACTTCATAAGTTTGTCACTGATGTCTCCCGTTTAATGAGGAGAAACAAAATATGTAGATAGGTGTAAGTTGAAGATGAATTACTAGATCAATCACTTAACACCACTCAGGGTGTCTATCATTGTGTGGTGGGAAAATAATTAGAGCCGGGATGCCATTTTATTTACATACCAGGTGTTCATTCATTCTAGGGTGGAATATGGAAAACTTCCTTTTTCATGTCACTGTGATCTCTATATTGTTCTTGGGCAGGCTGACTTTTAATTCTGACATTGTCTTTCAGGCTGCAGTCTGCCAGCCTCTTAAATGAAATGCCTCTCCACCATTTCTATTACTGCTGAAAAGAAAGCCAGCAGTCTATTAACAGGCAATAAAGTTCAGGAAGCCCAGGACTCATTTCTTGGGTCAGAGGTGAAAATTGCATACTAAATGAAACAAAGGTGTGCCTTGATCGCTCAAGAAGCAGCACCAGAGAGAACACACGTGTTCTTAGCCAGAGTCTCCCACTTAAAGGGGAAGGAATAATCGTAATAATGTTGGCCGATGGAGTTAAGTACTCAGTTGAGAGGAATTATATCAATCTGACAAATATAGCCTTCACAGGAGATAAAGTCTCTAATGACCTTAAATGCATATATTTATCATTTAATTCAACAAGCCTATTCCCATGGGGGTTTGACCAACTATATTTCCCCTAAAGTTTAGAAATTTTTTACTAGCCCGAAGAATAATGGCCATTTGTCAGAGGGCTGCACCACTAAACACAGTTGGAAGCAAAAGACAGGAGAGGGGGAAAATAGCTAATAGAGTCTTTCTACCTCAGAGAATATTAATAGGAAGTTTTATTGATGCATGAGCTGCCGTGTTTCGTGGCTGAACAGTAGGTGGCATACAGTGTAGTGAAGAAATGGGGAAATTTTAATCCCAGTGATTTTCATCTGATTTCATTAGCTTCCAAATATGTCATCAACGTACACAGCACATTAATTTGTAAAAAAATAGGAACACTAAAGAGTTATGAAATGTACTTATTGGATGTGGAAAAATCAAAAGAATCTCACAGAAATATTAGCAAAAGTTCTAACATTTCATCAGGTAAAGTGTGTGTGAAACAGGAAAGCCCAAGAATAAAGGAGCCCTTGTGTATGGTGGGCTTTTCCTCACTGTTGTTCTTAGTCTCGACTTGATGAAGTGTATTACTGATACACACGGAGCACTGTGACTCTTGCGTTGCCCTTTGTGAAACTGTCCTTGCCTTTATCTGTGCTGTCAGTCAGTTGTTCTTTCTTTGGGGCAGCCACATTGGTAACTACAGTATCTACTTGCAAATAGATTTCTGTAAAACCATAGTATCCTTCAGACCTCTACTACCCAGCGGGTCAGCCCTCTTCCTCAACAATCTAACTATTCATGTGACATGGCTCCCTTGTGTGCTTTTTGCCATATGTCTGTTGGTTTGTGCTGATGGAGGCTGTGTGACACTGTGGAACAACACTGGGTTACATGCCAGGAGCCTGGAGTTCTTGACCCAGGTTGGGTTTAGGACCTTGGAAAAGTCATTCGACTTTCTCATTTGAAGTCTCCCTAAGGTCCATTCAAGATCTAACTTTCTGTGTCTGTAAATTCTATCTCTTTTATGCCTTATTTTTATATTTTTCATCTTACAGACATACTATCTATTGTCATGGTATTAGAGGTTTGATTAATACTGGGGTTAACTTCAAGCATATATATATATATATATATATCACATTTTCTTTTGTAAAACTAATTTTTAATCATGTTTTGTAAACTGGAAACCAAAGAACCTTTGCTGTGTGTGTCTCTCCCTGGATTTTGTTTAGCAGAGAAGGTGACTTGAAACCAAAGTTCATTTTAAGAAGAAAATAAATTGGTTAGAGAGCAAATGCTATTCCTAGTCATCTTCCTAGAAACGATATACTATAGATTTCATTCTATTCCTTGGATGTGACAAGTTCAGCCTTAATGTATTATATTCTAATGCACTTTGATCCCCTCAAATATAACATGGATGTAACAGGCTTTCTTGAGAGAGAGAGAGAGAGAAAGAAAGAAAGAAAGAAAGAAAGAAAGAAAAAGAAAAGTAGTATAAAATAGAAGGCTAGAGAAAAATGATTCCTTCAATCAAATTTTCTATCATAACTAGATTTATTATATTAAAGAAGCGCTTAGGCATTTCCCCCCAAGTTTCTCCTCTGTAACAATAGGAAATAGAATAGGATCTACTTTCTAGGATTTTTGTGAAGATTACATTTTATAGTATTGGGCCAAGAGAAGGTTTTGGAAGCTGCAGCAAACATTTCACAGTAAACTTATTTTAATCATCTCTGTCATTACATCACCCTTATCCTTACAAATGATGGATGCTTATTGCATCCTTGTGAAGAAAAGATTAGGGAAATTCTGTCTTTTGAACTGGAACAGCCACAACCTTGAAGAATTACATGTTTTCCTGTTTCTAAATACCACTGGGAAGTAGTCTTCCTTAGACCTAACATATCTGCAACACTAGTGAATGTTTAGATGGAGTTATTAATGAAGACTTAGTTAGTGTCCCTAAACAAAGCTGAAGAAAAGGAGGACCAGGAGTTTTGTTTTTGTGTCTGATTAATCTATGTTCATATAGCAATAAGCATAGAGTTAAAAGACATGAGAGTTCAACATTTAAAACTTCAGAAGCCCTGCTCTGCCCTAACTCTCCTGATGTATTCTTTTAAATTAGTTAATTTTTTTGGTACATTTTAGGTATACATAATGATCACATTTACCATAGGAAATTTGTGCCTTTACATGATACAATTCGATTCTTTTTTCTGCATTCCCTTCACCTCCCTTCAACCTCTTTTCCCCTCCTTATTTGTAAAAGCTTTGCTTCCATTTTTCCTCTTATTTTCCTTTTCCCTTCCTTTCTTTTCCCCTGCTTCTTGCCAGTTCCCCTTACTTATTTCACTTAAGAGTATGGTCTTAAGGTGTATCAGTTGCAATGGGGGACCTCAATACCCCACTCTTACAAATAGGTCACTTAGACAAAAAAATCAACAAAGAAATATCTGAACTGAACCAAGGCCTCCACCCCTCGACATCATAATATACATTCTTCTCAGCTGCACATGGGATGTTTTCCAAAATAGGCCACATACTAGCTCATAGAATATGATCAAGTAAATGCAAAGGAATTGAAATTGTCACATGCATATTATCTGACCATACTGCAGTAAAATTGGGAATCAATGGCAAAAGAAACCACAAAAACTACATAAACACACGGAAATTAAATAGCACCCTCCTGAACAACCAGTGGGGCACAGATGAAATTAATCAGACAGTTTATACAATTAAATGATAATGCCAAAATAATATATCAGAATTTATGGGATTCAATGAGAACAGTCCTATAAGGGAAATTTATAGTGATGAATTCACAAAACAGGAAAACAGAGCAAGCTTAAATAAACAACCTGATACTGAACCTCACGCTTCTAGACAGAGAAAAACAAGTCAAGCCCAAAGCACATATGAAGGAAGAAATTATGAAGATCAGGGTAGAAATTAATGCAATTGAGCCTAAGTAAAGAAACAAAGAATCAATAAATTGAAGAATTGGTTCTTCAAAGGATTAAATAAAATTGACAAACCCCTAGTCAACCATATCCAAAAAAAGAGAAAGAAAGAAAAACTGAAATTCAAATCCATGCAATTAAGGGTGAAAAGGATAAAATCACAACAGATCCTGATATCAGATCAGAAATCCAGAATTTGAGAACTTATACTCAAATAAGATGGAAAACACAGAAAAACCTGACAGATTCCTAGGTACATATGAATTACCAAAGCTAAATCAAGAAGATATAAAAATTCTAAATAACCCAGTATCACTTAATGAAATAAACAACCTGATAATGAAATCGAGGATGTAATTAAAAACCTACCAACAAGGAAAAACTCAAGTCCTGATGGATTCACCGCTGAATTTTACAAGAAATTTAGAGATGACCTAATGCCATTACTCCTCTAACTCTTTAATGAAATTGAAAGAGAAACAATACTCCCAAAGTCATTCCTGGAAACAAGCATAACCTTGGTACCACAACCAGAGGAGGATCCAACCAAAAAAGAGAATGACAGGCCAGTGTCCTGATGTATTGCAGCAGCTTCCTTTGAAGGGTCGTCTCTTCCCTTACCTCATATTCCTCATCGTTGCCTACTAGTGTGTCTTATAAGCTCTGTCTCCTCAGGATTCAACTGGAGAAGAACAGGGCTGGTTTTCTTCGGCAAGGAGAAGTGTGACTGGATCTGTGGAGCTAATGAAGATCTGAGTGCCTTTGATCCTGCTCATGCTCTCCTTCAGGAATGCCCATTGTGGTGTCTTTCTGAATAACCTGAGAAGAAACTATGGAAGGACAGCAAACATCTTCTTAAGCCATCAGTGTCTGATCTTAAATGAAGAAAGTATATTCTTCCCATTCACAAGATGCTGACCTTGCTCCGTGTGAAATAACCACCTTGGCCATTGGGGGAATTTGGTGCCTTCCTAGGCCTGCTCCATCAGTGGCCTGTTAACTGGGAATGACTCTGATCACTAAGAATAATATCGTCAGTATATTGTGATGAAGTATGGGGAAATATTCCAGAGAAGTGGGAATGCAACTACTACTGTGACTGTACATTGTCATTTCTTAATACCTTTAGAAAAATTATAATATCCTGTGGGTCAGTGGATCTTGATGCTGCCTGGAAAGAAAGTTGGGGGCTCAAACTCTACAGAAAACATTAACATTTACAACACGTTAAGCTTTTCTTTCCACCATTACCTTCGAGTATTTTGAACTTAAAAAATATCAAAAGTTGTATTTATTTTCTTCTAAAGAAATTCCAAAACATGTGCTGCTGAAAGCTGAGGGCAAACTAACAGGATAGTAGAAGAAAGACACTTGAATTATACAGTTGGGAAATTCTGATCTAGAAGAACAGTAGCTCAAAGTTAAGTTTGTTTGAAAGTTTTCTGAAGGAAGAGTTTGATTGTCAGGATCAGCTCTAGAATCTCCTGCTTCCTGGGAGTATAGTGATCAAGTCTTCTTATTTTCCCTGACCATTAAAACTGTTTTAATGTCTCTCAGTGTCCCCAGCTGGGCTAAGGTACCTAAAAACTGACACACTATGTGATTCGTATATAAATTCTGCGATCTCCTAAGATCTGTCTTCATGTGGGAGATTCCACTGAGAATGATGTGGATTTAGTAATACATTCAAGGGGAACATTTAGGGGAATTTAACTTTCCAAGTACCTGCCAAAGCGTGGAAATGTGCCTTTGAAGACATTAATTCTATAAGTATATTGTCATCAATAAAAAAGTTGAAAAATAGTTGAGTTTGACTGTACATGAGCCAGATTAAAAAAATAATGAAAGTTTGTGATAAAGCCACAAATTATTTTGGTTCAAATTACAGAGCTCTAGTGTGGACCCCCAACACTGATTTGTCAGGAACATTATGAAGGGGCTTATGATGAGGAAGTGTGTCATATGTATTGTCACTTGGCAGGCTTGACTCTCTTCATTTGAAAGTTGCTTCCTTACTCAACTACCTTAATTGATCAATACAGACATAGATTTCCAACTGACTTTAGTTTAGGCTCCACAAATCTTCTATGAATCTCACTGAGAATGTAAGATACAGTTACAAAGTATTATAGAAGAGTTCTGGTTTCTACCCAGAGTCCAGATAAACAGTTTAGAGCACCAATCCCCAATTGCAAACCTTTAAGTAGTACTGAAAAGGGAAAAGATTATTTCTTTGCCATTTTCTATAGAATAGGGTGAAAGGCACTGTAATCAGGTAAGATGTCACTTAGAACTATTAGGACCTTTAAGTCAAGAAAGGCAGAACTGTAATGTGACATGTTATGGATACAGGTGAACATGACCTTTTATTTTTCTTTTTAAACAAATTCTGGTAGACTAGAACTGGGGCAGACAGGATGAGACCGTAGGATTAATTAGTTTCACTTGAGAAGAAAGATGAACAAGAAACACTAGCTGCAACAGTAGGGCATTAGAATTTATTTGCCAAACTGGTAGAGGTTAAAAATACAACATAAAAAGCCAGGAGTGGTGGTACATGCCTGTAATTCCAGCACTCCGGAGGGAGGCTGGGGCAGGAGGATCATTGCAAGTTCAAAACCAGCCTGAGCTACAAAGTGAGCTCAAGGCCAGCCTGAACTGCATAGTGAGAACCTATCTCAAACAAAGAAAGAAAGAAACAAACAAACCCCTGCAAGCAGCTACCCTTCAGTGAGAATCTGTCAGTGTGGCTTTTTCTGTCACCATTTTGAAAGCCCTATGTATTTTTATCCTTGCTCTAACTTTTGTAAGTTTTCACTATTGTTCTGGAAATATCTATATTTACTCTCTGAAATAAATCCTACCTATTCATTTTTAGTCTATACTTTCAAATATTCTCCCTATGAAGCTCTCGAGCTTGAGAGTTTAAGGACAGAGAGATCGCGTTTGGATGGTTTTTTGTCTACCTTGTCCTAGAGCATGAAACCTTTCTACTATTACAGCTTTCTGTTCTGTAAAAGAAAAAGTGGTTTTTGTGTGTGTGTGGCGCTAGAGGAGGCATCATACTCCTTGAAGTAATAAACTGGCTCTCAAAATTGTGCAAAGGACAGACACCCATAGATAGATTACTAAAACTGTGCCTTTGAAGATGTGCCATACAAGAAAATTGTACAGTAATGAGACTGGTCTAAGTTTCTAAAATGAGAGACTGTATTTTTCAGGAAGAATGGAAACCTCTATTTAATATAATTCCTTTGGTCATGGAGATGTGTCAGAAACCCTGCCCTTTATTCTGAAGTGCCATTGTGTTAGCGCTGAAATGTAAAATAATAAACACTGACATTTTAGGCACAGACTAAACATCAAGCAAATGACATTACTTCAAAGTTCTTGAGAGAATTACAAAATGATAGGATGCCAAAGGAAGAAAAGTGAGAAATAGTCACAAAATCTTATTTGAGGTAGTAGATTTGTCACATTTACCTAATTCTTATACTGTATTAGATAGATTTTGCTTATATGGAAAACTTTTTCAGTTTGTATTTGTATAATGCAGTGATAAAGTCAGTCTGGAAGTCAGTCTTGTTTTCTTCTTAATTAATTCACATATTAAAATCAGAAGTGTATTGCCTGTCTACCATGTGTCCTTATGAAATACCTCAAGAACTTGGCAATGAGAAACAATAGCTTTCCTTTCCTCCCATCTCCTCTTGCTTTCCTTTCTTTCTTCTTTCCTCTAGTTTCCTTTTTCCCTTCTTGTCTTTAGTAAAATGTCAGTATGACTCTCTTCACATAATAGTTTCATTAAATTAATTGAGTGTCCTTCTGATATATGTGTCACCTTCTTTCAGAATAAATAGTCACAAGATTTTACCACTTGAGGGACAGTTAGTCATTTTGAGAATGCAGGTGGAAAGAACATCTGTATTTAGTGACTTCCAGGGACATTTGTCTATACCTGAAATTACTTGCAGGTGTTAAGCATATGTTTATGAAAAAGCAAGGAGGTATTCCAGTCCAGAAGAAAATTTTCCTAATTTAATAGTATTTTCTTTCTTCTCTATATGATGTACTTAGAGAACAAATACATGCATTTTTAACTTAATGTCCTGAATGACTGCAAGCAGGAGGTAGAACAGCAGGTTTGGCTCTTTTTTATGGTTCATAGATGCGTTTTCTCTGGCTCCATGGATCCATTTGTATTTGGGTTTTATATGCTGTAAGGTTTCATAGTTTTGAAGACAGAATTTCTCCTTAAAATCTGTGACATGTAATTGTAATGAATGTTAGCCACACTTTGAGGCTATGTTTATATAACTGTTAGTGTTCCCAGCATTCTTAATAAAGAACAAAATTATTTCTATCATTTACCGAGTACTATTGGATATTGGTAAACATTTTCACAAAAGTATATTAACCGTATGTCATGTACCATGGCATAAAGAATAGAAACAGTGAGAAATTCAGCAGCTAGGCTCCTAATGCTCTGTTGACCTCAACTTTGGCAGATTTTGAAAATTCTGTGATCATTTTTTTCCTTATGTGACATTACTCTTGTTCATTCAAAAACATTTGCCTTAGTGTGGGGAATTATAGATAATTTGATGCAACAGGTTTAAGTTACCATTTTCATAGTGAAAAGAATAGCTTAGCATGATCCCGATTTTCCTTGGTTTCCTCCCATTCTCGAAAGAAGCAGAGGTATTCACATTTCTTTGTCTAGCAGTTTTATAATGTCTTAAGAGATTAACAGTGAGCATGAATGAGGGCCTACGGATTAGACAACAAAAAGCCTGGGACGTCCACTACCTTGCTTGCAGATTTTACATTTTCCAGCATTGCTGAGCGAGTATAGAAACTAAGGAAAGATAATAAGTACCAGAGTCTCAAAAGTGTTTAGTGATTCAAAAAATTCAGATGTCATGTCAGAACTGACAGACTGATGGAGCCGCCCGTGGCAGGGCCTACTTTTTTGTCTTGTGTTCGGCTCTCATACTGAGTGAATGCAGATGTTATCACGGTACCCCAGACAGACAGTCAGTGAAATGTGACAAGCTGTCAGCAAAGTTACACTACGTTGATTTTGCTAAAATATCCACAAGCTTTATAGTTTCTCTCTCTCTCTCTCTCTCTCTATATATATATATATATATATGTATATATATATATATATATATATAGCCCCCTTACCTCATTTAGCCAAGAGAATGGAAGCTGTCAGACAGATCCCTTGGGTTTTTGTCATCCTTAGAATAGCTTGGGTGTTTTCTCTGAGAAATTACAAATTAGTAGTAATGCATCCAAATATCAAACCCCAAGGTATCTTCCGGTAATTTTTTGACTTGTTTTATAATTTTGCTCGATTTGTATTGGGCTTCCACACTTTGGCAAAAGACATTTCAAGAGAGAAAAGAGTAAATATTTTTTCATTTGAACTTGGAGCCAAGACAAGAGGTTAAAAGTCTAAAGGGCCACTTTAAACAATAACAAAAATCTTCCTTAAAGAAGTTTAGGTGCAGAAAATGAAATATGAGTTTAGAGTAATCAAAAACTAAGATCTTTGTTTCTACTCTTTTTATTTTTTAGGTACTGAAAATTAACACTGGCAAGAGAAAAATTTTCTTTGTAAACAATCCATTCATGAAAATCAATTCTGTTTGCATATATGATCTAGAATTTCTTATAAAGTTGGAAAATAAAAAGAGTAAAGAGGAAATCCCACAGAATCATCAATGCTATATTTATATCTAAATACTTACGTATTAAATGATCATTTTTTCTACATAAATTTCAGATTCAGTTTGACTCAAGAATTTGAAAGTCAGAGCAAGTGAAAGAAAATAATATGAACTGAACAAAACCAAATAAAGAATATAAAGTTGGAAGCTTCCATTTTAAGTGTGTTGCTTTAGTGATATTAATGCTATCCTTTAAACCAAAGAAGACATCGTGGTAACATTTAGCAAGACGGTTTATTTGTATCCTCTGGGTGCAATAATTGCTCGTTTTTTACGTGCCCTCCAAGTGCTCCTATCATGTATAATCTATTTAATTTTGAATTACAAATTGTTTGGTGGCAGATTACTTTGCAATCCTAGTTTCCACAAATTAACCTCTGTTTATACATTCAATTTGGAAACTAAAGGTGAAAGGAAAACATGAGCCAGACTTGTTTTGCTCAATTTATATTGTCATTGACGACATTATCATACAATGAGAAACTGTTCTGTGATTTAGAAAAATGAAAAGTCAAGACATTTTGAAGATAGCATCTAGCCAAGTGTTTTTGTAAAACACAGAACTAAACAATCAAACGAAATTATGCATATGGAGGAAATGATTTAGAATATGTTTCGCTGCTAATCGCGCTCATGCTGAAGTTTTAAATTTCATCTGTCTGCTCAGATCTATTGTGAGCTATTAAGTGGCTTCCTTTTTTCCCGACAAATTGAATGCTGCAACTGCAAGGAGCTCTTTTGTTCTTTTAATTCAGTCAGCATGGAAATGATTTTCTCATTTCAGGCCCTTTTCTGTCCTCTCTTCATTGTGTCAATAAAATAGAGTTGTGCAGAGCTGCTCTAATCAGCTTAGAGTGCTAATTCATTGCGCCGGGATGCTATCTGTGTTTGGCTACAGGTGGGCACTCTAAGGGGTCAGTCTCCAGGGGAGTGTAATTGTGTGTCTCCTGGGGCTTGTTTGCAGAATGACCTAAAGCTGAAGTCCCAGCTTGGGGAGGGGGGCGGTGGAAAACTGAACAAACATATGCCCATGCAAACATATACAGCTGTATTTTCGTGGTGTCCTTTCACTTAGTCTGACATTCTGAGGCTCTTGCAACATTCCTTGCATTTTACCTATTCTATGATTAGCCATAAAACGAAAATGCTTTTAAATTTTGCTCACATTTCCTAAGGGTACAACCTATTTAATATTTCCAAGGTACAAGATAAAGGTTAGGTTGGGGTTTAACATATGGTAATAGGACCAAATAAACTAAAAAGGGAAACAGAAACTGCCAGTTTTGGAAAATATATTCTTTTGTGTACTGTGAAAGTAGCTTACTATATAAATATGGGGATATTATGAACTAGTTAAATTAAGCTTTATGAGCATTGAGGAATTTCTGGCAACTCTGGAGGAGAAATAATGATCAGTTTTTTGGAATAAGGGAAAAACAATGTTAGGTATTAAGTTTTGGGGAGTTAATGTGTCCTTGGTTAGTCCAGGGAGACAGCAAATCTTTCTGGGGTTATGGTCAGTGCGTCAAAAACACATTGTGAGTGTGAACTTGTGTATTGGACATGATATTTTCATGATTAAAGGATGCCATAACGTGTTGCCCAATATATTAGTAAAAAAAGTATATCTTGTTAACAAAAGAGAGGGAAATTACGTATGCCCTGGAAAAGAAATTTTGTAGAAATATTGTAATAAGTTCAAATTAGCTTAATATGAGAGTTTATATTATTATATGTAAAGTCGAGTGTAAAGCAATAATTGGCTTGTAAAACTGTAAGTTTTTTTAAAGATATGTGAGATGAAAATAAGGTTACTTTCCACATCTTAGAATACACTCTTTGATTTTAATTCTTTTATTCACTGTTACTCCAACTAGTATTTCAGCTACATAACTATAACTGGTTTGATTGGTCTTGTAAAGTGATGCTTTCTGAAAAGATGTTCTAAATTTTACTTAGTCATTTACATTTAGTTATTTAGGATTGATTCGGAATAGCATCAGGGATGGAGGAGAAAATATGGCAACAAGTAAAATGGTCTCTTCCTACACTTTTTTTTGTCATACAGAAATATTCTTGTGTGTGGCTCAAGATAGTATGGATTTAAATTCCTTGGTCAAAATCAGAGTGAATTCTTCATTTTAATTATTGTTAATTATTGATGATTTTTTCTGATAAAAGCAATTATACTTTCTGGCAGAAATAGTTTCAGTGTTCTTTTTCTAAAATTGATGAAGTAGTTTATTCAGTTAATTTTGAACCCAAAATTGCTTTGTTCTTCCTATTTCATTAGTTTATACATTTTTCATTCTTTCTAGATAACTGAATTTGAGGTGATTTTAGCATTTTTTGTCTCTTATAAGTAGCCAAATCCTTTGTGTATGCTTAACATATGAATTATTCAATAAGAAAGGAAAAAGCAATGTTTCAGCAACTTGTTTTGGTAATTTTTGTCTTTATAAAATAAATTCTAGCTCTTTGGAATAAATTAAAATCAACTGTGGAACTTCCTCTTTGCAGAGAGGGTCTAAATCATGTTAGCACAGTTTTGTTCCAGATAGCAAAGCTCTAAATTTCATTCAGCTCAAATGGCCCACCAGAACTGCAGAGAACAATAAGACTGCACTAGGAAGTACTATTTTAATAAATAAATTACCTTCTCTCTTTAAGTCTTCTATTCTAATATTCCCATCTTAATTGAGTGGATTTATTTTTGTAAAAATAAATGTGGTAAAATGATGTCTCTTGATATCTCATTACTGAATACACTGAGTATAGGCTCAAGTGCTTATTAGAGAAAATGAAGCCGGCGTGCCTTCGCTGTTTATTGCCATGGTCACTTTCAAGCCTTGTAATGATATTGATGGTCATTTTATTCCTTGAATGAGTAAGACATGATACTGGATATGAAAAGTTTGAGTTGAGTGGTAGAATAAATTGCTGTCATGATCTGTCTTCTACTACCAACTTTTAAATCCATACAATGCTTTTTAAAAAGATTACAACAAATACTTTCATGTATGTGCCTTGAGTTGTTAGAAAACCCCACAGTTAAAATTTCACACCAGAGTCAAGGTAATAACTTCATAGTTACCTGAAGAGTCGCCTTAGTATATGACTTCTAGTTGGATATCCACGTCAGTCATGTTATTTCTGGTATAACAAATTGCATAATATTCCTGGAAGTGACCAGTTTCAAGGAATTATTAACATAACCTTCTGTAATATATCCTGTTTAATTCAACCCTGTGATCTTCTAAACCCAATTATTTGCCACCTTACAGGAATATCTACCCTGTTTTAAATATAAGTAACTCTGACTGTGTAAAGTGAAATATAAATAAATACAAAATTTATCAGATTCAAATGATTATCCTTGCCCCATTTTTATCTAAAAAAAAAATAAAACAACACTTTGGTTAATTCTATGGTTAGAAAATGCGATTGGTTGAAAAGTTTGGCCTCTACAAAACAATTTCTAGAATAAATGCTTATCATTTCTAAAGAAGAGGTCATCAATGCATTTTTCTGTGATTCAGAAATGAATAGGATCTGTCCATTATCAGTTCCTCCATCAGGGAAAAAAGGAAATTAAGTTCCTAATTAGGTGAATTTGGACTAAAGAGGTGGGACATTGAAAGGATAAAGAAAATTGAGGGGTAGTTTATGCCATTTCAGACTAATGATAGGAAAGGAAATGAAGATGGGGGCGGGTGGGAATTGAGCCTGAAAGGTCAGTGACCTTATTAGGGCAAGAGTAGTAGTAGATCTTCAAAAGCTTTTACCTGTGATAGGTTGACAAGGTGTCAGGCTCTGGGGATGGTCAAAGTTGCAAACAGTTGAAAAAGAGGATGATAAAAATAAGATTGTAATTTTAATAAGTAAAAACATTTGAATATTATTAGAAAAATAACAGTTGCCAGATTTGTGATTACTAATTTTTTTTGAGTCATTTTTTTAATGTGCTATAAAATTTTTCTTTTAGAACCAACTGGACTTCTTTTAGTGTGGAAAAATGTTTCTTTTAAGGGTAAGGTTTCATAGTTGTTATAATGAGTATTTATCCTGTATGTATTCCTAGTAGAAAGATGTATAACTATAAATAAACCATAGCATAACTTTGTCACTTTAGATATAAAATTTAATTATTTGTTGAAGTATCTATTATTATAGATGTGTAATACTTTTGATGTAGATGAAACTAGTTTTTCCTTGATAATTTGAATTATCCAAAAATATGTAACAATGTGGTCTTTAGCCACAGGTTTTCAGAAGTTCCCCAGTAAAGGGATTCTTAAAGTGGATACATCTATATTAAAGACAATTTATAAAAATATTTCACCAATGTTTTCTAATAGCTATATAGGTGAAACAGTGAACATATAATTCAGGTGTTCAGGAATGCAAATCAGGTTAGATAAGAACAATTAAGTTATGAGTTTTGAGTCATTTTAAAGCTAGTTAGGTTACACATTGATTTTGATTAATAATTCTGTATTCTTATGGAATATGTTTTTTAACATTCAATGCTATTTAATGAGCATTTGGTGTTTCAAACATATCTTTGATCTGGGTATTTTTATCGAAAGAACAAATAATTATGCTTTTATTATTATAAACCCCCAGTGAATCAAATACTTCAAATTCTTTCCATTTTAATCAAATCTCTGTGGTAAACATGAAGTACAGTTCTTTTATTTTTTTACTCTCTAATAACGATATAACATGAGCCCCATAAGTAATTTAAAATTTTTTGGGAGCTACATTTAAACAAAATAAAACAGAAATAGGTATAATTAATTGTTTTAATATAGTTTATTCAACAAATATGTTCAAATAATTTTTATAATTATAAAACAAATTTCAGATTATTACTGAAATATTGTGCCTATTTTGTACTAAAATCTTTGAAAGGACTGTGTACTTTCCAGTTATATTTTAATCTGAACTAAGTACATTTCAAATGCTAGTAGCCATCTGCAATTACTGGATATTGTACTTAACAACGTCTTAGAAAATCTTGACTCAGTCTCTTGCTGTGTGAGTCAGGTAGCCACCATTGGGGGCCCACTCATTTTATATGGGAAGACACTGTGGGTCAGGGTGAGTTGGTTACTTGCCCAAGGTCACTTTAGGGGCACAGCTAAGAGCAGACTCCAAGTCTCTTCCTGAATCTTGGTTCATACTGAACTGTCTTAGAATATGCTACTTTTGCTGACTGTTTCGGCAATGGTGGCAACATCTAGTGCAAGTATAAGAGAACAACAAGCAAAAAACCAGTTAACCCACCAATGTTAGATCAAAAATTGTTAGGATAGTCTTGAAACTTTGAATATTGAATGACTACCACTTAGGTTCAAGATTACTTGTTAAAATTTCTTTCATGAACTACACATCACTTTATTAGAATCTGTAATACTTTTACAAATAAATAATTAGCATTGTAAGTGGGTCCATTAATTTTAGCTATTATAGATAATTTGTTGTGCTCTCTCTCAGTTTTAAATGGGAAAATAAGAGGTCTTTCATTTCATTTGATACCGAGTTACTGGAGTTTTTAATCTGCTGTGACTAAAGCCCTGATAAGAAAGTGATGGAGTCTTGGTATCATATTCATTGGCCCGCAGATCCAAAAGAAAAAACCTTGATTGTTTGTACTTCTACATTTTTCTGTCCTTAGACAATATCTGAAATTAAGCTCCACCTGACAGTGTCAATAAAATATTACTGATTACAATTTATCTGGAAAGCATGAACAGGAAAGATATGGGTCTTCTTTTACAGAATTGGCAGCTGATGCTATTGAACCTGAGCTGACGTTCCCAAATGCAATTAGGCGGGGCAGTTGAGTCATATGATAACAATGTTGTCATCCTGGGGAACAGTCTGGGTATGAATCAGCCTGGGTCTGTGAAAATGAAATCGGGAAGCACCAAGTAAATGTCTTGGAACGTCCCTGAGTTACAGGCATGCATACCTGGACCCCTAGGAGGGCCCCCCGCAGACAAGTGAGGTGGCCAGAAGTCTGAGGAAAGAGGGGCTGTTGTCACTGGAGAGATGGGGCTTGTAATAGTATCATCCTGTTTTCACTCTCCACAGTAGAAAATTTCTACTAGGCTAACAAGGCATAGGGTAATGAGAAACATGCCAAGTTTAAAAAAAAAAAAAAAAGAGCAAGAGTGAGGGGTCTAACCTACGAACAGGAAACAAATGTGATCAATTACTCCAAGTGTGGTGCTCACAGATACCTTATCTTAGGGCTCCTTAAAATAAAAGCCTGATTGTTACCAAATGGGTCTAAGAAGCAAAGGAGGAAAACATTCACGGGGGAGAGTGAGAAGGGGGACGGGTTTGTGGGGGTGGCGGGGCGGACCCATGACTTTATATTGATGTTTAAAAAAAAAAGTGCAATTCTACGGTTTCTCTGTCTCCTGAAGTATTTAGAGAAGTAGTTAACAACCAGTCATAGCCTTAACTGAGCAGGCAGTAAAACAGCTCAGTGTTTGAAAAATAAATGTACCCTGAATATGACATGGAGGGGTAGGGGAAAGGATAGGGGCAGGGGTAGGGGTTGACCAACAGTACTATGTCAGGCTTCTGATGGTTATTTTAAGTGTTCTTCCTATTCTACATAATTATTTAACTAAAATAATTTAGAGAAGAAAGGTTATTTTCGATATTATTTCAAAAAGATTTCATGACAATAAACAGAAATAATTGTTGACTCAGAACTAAAATACTTGTTTTATATTCAGTGCCTGGAATTTTAATCTATATATAAAATATTCTTTAAAATAAATAACAGTAATTGCAGTGTTAATAGCATTCATTTTAAAAGGATGACTTTGTTTACATAGACCGCAGAGAAGAACAAGGCAGGATCTCATGAAAAGGTGTGAGTATATTCTACTCATCCTCAAGTAAGCAAGGAAATTTCAGGGTTAAGACTCTGCGTAAGCACCTCAAGACTGGCGGATCTTGGCTACGTATTCCCTGAATTTCCCCCAAGTGCAATAGAATTAACACTATCCCTTTCTTGGAGATCTTGGGTCAGTAAGTGTTACAGGATTATGTTATGAGGTGTGACTATAAAGTAGTAAGACTGTTTTTCACACTCCACACCCAGAAACAGCCTCTTTTGACTTCAGTGGATAAAACGTAATAATTTTGCTAAAGGCATTCACCTCATGAGGTCCTCATGCACATGTGTGTATATACCCGGACAGAACCCGCAGAACTCCCATCTTCCTTCACTCTCACATAAAGCATCACTGCTTTCTCAGGGAACTGTGACAAAAGCATATGGAATAGTGATTTCAGTTGTTGCAAATGCTTTCTTAAAGCTTAATGTCTTGCCAGGAAGATGCCCTCTAGATAAGCAGAGAAATAATCATCCATTTTCAGAGGACTTTGTTAGAATGGTCTTGTCATCCTGTCCTTTCCATATTTTTCCAATTAAGTCCTCGCCTGTTGGAATCAAATGTCTTCATGAGATGGCAGGCTGCTCCAGTGGGCTGTTTTGTACATATTCTGTAGCATGCTCAGCAATTGGGCTTGTCAGTCAGTCAACACATATTTATTGGGCGTTTATGTGGCAAACCAGACAAATCTATTCCCTGAGCTTTGGCTCTTATGTTTTCAGGGACCTGTCATCCATACAGAGCTTCTAATTGCAATTTTATTTTTCAAAGTGGCCCCTTCTATGTTTGAATTGCATGAAGAGAAGATTGGATTTTAGGAGTAATAGAATCCTCTTATGACTGTTCATTTCAGTCTACTTAAGGCTATTGCCATATGGCTAGCTTTCAGTAAATTCTATTCCCTCTTTTTTTCTGTTTTATTTATAGTTAGTATGATTATGAAAGAAAGAAAAAGTGAGTAAGTATGTCTCCTGTCACATGGTGGACACACTGTGCCTCTCCTTAGTTTCAGCGTCTTACATATCATTCTAAAAACTTTACATTAAAATATGCTATGGTGTGTTTGTGGACAAAAATTTTTTTTGCAAATGTGTACCTATGTATTCACTTATCTGCTTTGTTCCTATAGTAACATTTTAGAGATCTTTGTCTGTCTACTTTGTATCCATTTAAAGATTTAATTAAGTCACCTGTCTTCATCCACTACACTCCCCACCAAGACCAATGTTTCTGTTACATCTCTTTCTTGATTATGATATATGTATAGAAGCAAAACTCGTATGTTTTATTTCTCTTGTTTTTACACAAGTAGTGTACATTAAGCATTTTATTTTGAAGCTGTTTTTTACTTAATCATTAAGTTTGCATATCATCCCTTATCAGTATTAAAGTACCACCTCATTCTTTTTGTTTGTTGTATAGTATTCCATTGAATAGATGTACCATCATTTGTTTAAAGATTCCATTATTGTTAAACATTTAGGTTGTTCTCCAGAAAGAATGGCTATGATTAAGAAATCAACCAATCAGAAATGTTGGTGGGGCTGTGGGGAACAAAGAACCCTTCTACACTGTTGTTGGAATTGTAGACTGGTACAACCACTGAGGAAATCAGTGTAGAGATTCCTCAAAAAACTAAAACTAGGGCTGGGAATGTAGCTCAGTGGCGCAAAGTGCCTGCCTGGCAAGTGGGAGGTTGTGAGTTCAGTCTCTGGTACCAAAAATACAAAAAATCTCCCCCAAAACCCTAAAACTAGAGGTTGCCTTTGATTAAGTTATTGTCCTTCTTCGCATCTTCCTGAAAGAACTAAAAATTTCATATCACAGCAGTATATGCACACCCATTGTTTATAGTGGCACAGTTTGTAATAGCTAAATCTTGGAAACAACCCAGATGCCCATCAATCAATGAATGATTAAAGAAGATGTGTTTTTTTTATACAGTGGAGTACTACTCTGCCATAAGGAAGAATAAGCTTGAGACATTTCTAGCTAAATGGATGCGCCTTGAGACCATATCCTTAAGTAAAATAAATTGGACATACAGATTTAAATATTCCATTGTTTCTCTGCTGTGGGAAACCAAAACTAAATAAGGACCAAAACGTATAATAAATATTGGGAAATAGGAATAAAATATTCAAATGGGAAGGGGTATAAGGTAGGTGGGAGGGAGAAAGGAAATAAAGAACAAGAGAAAAAGAGAATAGAAAGAAAAAATGGAAACAAAGTTTTTATAAATAAGGGGGAAGAGAGGTTGAAGGGAAGGAAGGGGAATGGGAAAAAAGAAGCAAGATGTATCATGTACAGGTACAAATTTCTTATGAATGTGATCATTATGTATATCTAAAATGTATCAATAAAATTAAAAAATATTCAGGTTGTTTTATTTTTTATTTCTTTTTGGTGTTGCAAACAATGCTAAGTGAATAACTCTGTACACACACTCAAAGAGCATGTGCACCTATAATTATTTTAGATTTTGCCAATTTTCTGTAGCTGTACTAAGCTACGGAAATACCAATTTATGAAAATGCCTATATCCCCCCTTACACACCGACACTGCATATAACTAAGTAGTCAGATTTTTACCAATTACAGATAAAAACTAATGTGCTGATGTATTTTAATTTGTACTCATCTTAAGTAAATTTATATGATTTTGTTTTGTTTTTGTGTAGTTAAGGGTCACCTGTATTTTTCTATTCATCGAATTGTTAAATGAACATTTTTCTGTCCTGTGGTTTATTGGTATAAAATGATTTATCTTGATCACATACCTAGTTAGGCAAGACTAGGATTCAAATCCTCTAGTTACTAATTTAATAATTTACTTAAATATATTTTTACTATAGTACATGAAGGCAATGTCTTGTATCATTTGAATTCTACCTACCTTGGGTTATTATTAGGATCCTGTGAAAAAAGTTAGAATGGGAAAGCATTTTCCAGATGAAGAAGGAGCCCCCAAAATGCAAGATCATAGCTCATTTAATGTCACAAAGAAACCACATTTATCACTTCAGAAAATATGCAGTTCATAATGAAAATCGAGTAGGAGTAGTTTGACCTGGCTGCAGACTGAGAGAGGTAAGGCAATTAGGTTGTTATAGGGCCTTCTGGACAAGCAGAGTCCTGATTTTACTAGCTCTGTGCTGACATGTATGCCTTGTTTTTTTTCCGCTCCAAAAGAATGGCAAACATTGTACCTTTGCAGAGTGATGGCAGTCTTGCTTCGCTCAAAACCTCATTGCTCTCCATGTGATTAATTTGTGTTGCTCTTTTATAGGAGCAAGCGAAGGAAGCAGGTAATATTTGCAGGTTTTTTTCAAATAGATATTATAAGAATAGATTAAATAAAATTGCTTCATCTCTGTGTTGTTTTAGAACTTTTGGAAAATTGATTTTCATTGTTTTCTCCAGCGTTGGCTCTAGATAGTGAAGGTAACTCATATATGCGTGTTTCCTTAGTTACTTTATGGTGCAATGGCATTATATAAAAATTACTCCAGGCACTTACTTTTATTTATATTTCACTTTGGCTGGCCAAACTGTTTATTAATTTTGTGTGCACATAGCTTAAAGACATTAGTCGGTACGTAGTAATGGCTGGTCTAACGTGCATGTACAAAAGTGGAATGCAGGAGATTAACTTGCATTTGACCTACTTCAGCTCTCCTGGTAATGAGAGGTGCAGGGGCACAGAATTAATCTCTCTCAATTTGTGGCTCTCAGGGGTGCTGCTAAGTTTTAGAGTGCTTGAATTTTAAAAGTCTCCCGTTGTGCCAAGGAGTTTTTGCTACCCAGTAGAACTCTGTTAACTGTTGTGATCCAAGGACTAGTTTCATCTATTGCAGCAGCATTAATGACAAATATTATGAAGGCCTGTAAAGCATAGCTTGATTCAGAAAGTAAAATGGGAAAAATTTGGGTTAAACCTGTTAGACATGATATTTTGTTTTTCTCCTATCCCTGAAACTCCTAGTTTAGCAAAAATGTAAAAAGGCTTTTGAACTGCTTAGCAAATATATCAAAAGCTGTCTTTTATTGGATATTTGTTATATGACACTAAAGTACTGCTGCTGGGAAGGTATAAGTCAAGTTGATATAATTTGGATTGATTTGCTTTTAAAAGCTCTGAAATGACAGTGCAATTATTGCTATGATGCAGGTCCCTTACAACTGGATTAATGCACTTAATGAACAATTTGACCATATAATTTATTTCTGTAGAATTCACATTAACTGTTAAATGCACTTATTCCATAACAGCTATATTAATACTGTGACAATGTGTAGCAGCCATAACAGGACCAGACTGTGGGAAAAAAAATTTCTCAACCCCACTGTAGTTCCAAATTCTCCCTTTATTCCTACTAATTTTTATTGTGCAGCTGGTCAGTAGCCAAATTTGTGTTATGTGAGTCTTACCTCTCTTGCTTTCTTTCCATTCATCCTTTCATACAGGTGAAGTAGTGGAATGGAAGGTCTGGAAGAAGGTACAGACCAGAAATCAAAGAACTGTGTGCTCCCAAATCTGCTTAATTGCTCCTCAAATTTTAGACAGTGGCATTGGCTATTCACATGTGCCATGGGTTTTCTTTTAGGGACTTCATTCTGGTTAAATTACTCTGGATAGGTCATACCTGATTAGTATATTCAATTGATAATGATTACATAGCATCGCATCTGTGAAAAGGCTTTCAAGAGCTCATCCTATTTAACCCTTCATTATACTGATTTGGAAAGTGGGCCCGGAAAACTCAAGGTTATTTGCTATTTGATGGCAAAATAAAGCCTAGATTTCAGGCTTCTTGATGGTGAGGACTTTCACTAGGCCTCCTCACTGTAGAATATTTAAGATGACCCCACTTACATCTCATATTATTTGTGAAGCTTGAGAGCTTAATACTCTTTTGTGAGAAACATGAGAACACTCTGGTTGAGGTTGCTTTCTTTAAAATATATAGAACATTTACATTTAGCTCTGTCTATCTAGAGAAGATATTGAAAGATTAAATGCCTGGAAATAATTTCTTGCTATATTACAACTTCCAGGAGACTATACACAAAATGATAATTTTACACAAAAAAGCACATATGCCATTGACATTATATGGGCAGAGGTGCACACATATAATGAGTACAATATTCCAAGTTATGCACCTTTAAGGAAGAAAATAACTACAAACCTACTGAAACATAAAATTTAACTCTCGTGTAGCACAAAGACTGATCCTTTATTATTTTTCGTGCTAAGGAGACATCAAAATAGTAATATTTTATAACATTTACCAAATGTAATGAGATTTTATATTATTTTCAAGAATTAAAAAAATCCAGTTTTATATCTTTGAGTTAGAAAAATTAGGGTTTTTATATCAGGTAAGCAATATTTTTTTTTTGTCTCTCATTTGATCATTTTAAAACAAAGATTTTAGGTAGTAAATCTGAATGTTAACATATTCAGTAATTTTAAGGATGGTACTGCAATATGCTTGACTAAGTTAAATATATCCAGACCATGAGAATTTTTATCTTTTTAACATATGACAAGTTAGACCCTTAAAAAGATTTATTGAAATTAATATGTTTTGTGGAGTTGAATGCCGTACAGCATATGGTTTTACATAGAGAAAAGTAAATTTGACATTGTGCAGTACATAAAAGATTTTGAAAACCATTCTAGAGATTTAGGCCCAGATTTAAATTTAAATGAACAGCAATACTAGGATTCGGTTTTCTCTACTTTCAGTTGCTAAAGAAAGTGTTTAACGAAATGTTTTGTGGGCTCCAGCTCCTAGCCTTTTTAGTAAAACGTTTCCTCTTGAGTCTGGTGAAGCAGGAAGAATTCCCAGCTCTCCAGCCAGAGCAGTGTAGAGTTCCTGTGCAGTGGTGGCCTCCTCCTTGGACCTAAGATGTGGAGCTGCTTGCTGACTTTTCAAGTAGCTGCCAACATTGTCAGCACTGATCTGTCAGGAAGGATTTCTCCTGGCAAAACTCTGAAGCTACTTTCTGACATCTTCAACAAACCAATTGTTGTCTCCTGCCTCTGCCAGCCCTCTGAAGTCCCAACGAGTTAGTGTCTTCTCAAGAGATGAGAAAAAGGACTCACAAAATCAATTTATCAGGCGATTACGCATTGTCATCAGCCAAAACAAAAACTGGCTAAAGACAGGAGAAAAAGTAGAAGAAATGGGTCTCTGAGAAAAGGTTACAGAACATCCATCTTCTCTCCTCTTCTGATTGTTTCCTTTCTTTGCCCATTTTCATACCCGTTTCCCTCTGTTAAAAGACACTTTATGACAAGCATTGTAATCTCTTTAGAACGGAGGGGAACCTCTTCTTTAGGACACAATCTGTGCAAGTTGTGAGTGACAGTGGGAAAGGATCCAATTGCCACTGAGGACACCAGGCAATAAATCATCCTCCCCTGGCATCAGCTGGCTGGATGAATCCCCACTCCTGAGTCAGTACCAGGGCCTAGATGTGACAAAACAGCTATTGTCAGTGCCTAGCAGCCACACTCCCACTTTCTCGCTACTGAGATTTTCAGTTTACTTGGGATTTTTAGCATTGCAAAGCATACTGGGAAGCAATGTTAAAATAACTAGAAAGAAAAATAGCGTAGGATTGGTTAATTATCAGAATATGCATTTAGAGGCAATAATTATTGGGGAGAACCTGTTTTCATTTTGTCATCAAGGAGTTGCTTCTGTGAAACATATCTTATTTTTAAATGTTTAAAATATAGAGTAGTCTTCAAACTGAATTTTCTTTTAAAAGCAATGTAGAATTTGTTGAGCAAAAATTTTATAAATAGTATGAAAAGCAGGTTGCTGCAGTAATAGTTTCACAATTTGATAGTTAAAATATTTTTAAAAAGATTTACTTTTCTTGCAATGATTACATTTAGATGAATTATTAGTGTTAATATATTTATAAAATGTTGTAAGGGAAAAGGTTATCTCTAGTTCTTTTATATATAAATATAAAGCACTCAAATATTACAAACACAGCTGTTATTTTATGTACAATTAAAATTCATAGAAAATAATTCAAAATTTAGAAGAAGAGTTTGTCATAGGAGAAATTTAAATTATATATACATCAATATAAGATCAGTTTGGTGATGAATCATAAGATAGTGCAGGCTTATATAGAAACTGGATATTTTGAAATATACTCGTAACTATTGAATTCATTTAAAATTATCCTGAAGGACGTATACAGACTATAGCTATTAGGTATTGAACTCATACTATTTTGTGTAGTGAAAACTTTTTCCTCCTGTGTTTTGAGAAGTTGGATTCTTAGCATAATTTTCCCAGCTTAAAAACAATGCTTTAGAGTAGGGAAAATTCAGATAATGAATTGCTAAAATCCTACTAAATGCGGGGTTTTTAATAGCGCTAGAAAATTTCTCATTGAAGATGTAGGTCAGCAATAAAATGCTTGTGTAGAAAAGCACTGTGTTTACATATTGCTTAACAATATGCCCCCCCAAGTGTCATTCTGATCTAGCTCATAAATGTTTTTGATAACTATGTCTAATGTTCTGAACAATTCCAATATTTGTTATTATATTGACAAAAATACCTGGATAATTGACATTCATATTTATGTTTCACCTGTCTGTTTCATGTAGACAAAGCTCATATCTATTTCTCTCTTCAAAAATATATCCTTGCCCAAGTTACCTGTCAGGCTCTTTTATGATTATGAAGAATACCTTGCAAGGAGCTGATGGATTCCTTTTTTTCCCTCTAAATCATCTTGAACTGTCACACTGAAGCTGGAACACTTTCATTATCATAAAACACACACAATGCAGATGACACACTTCTTTCCAATTTAGCGAGTAACAAATGGCTAAATCTATTTTTTAAATATTTTAATTGGGTAGAAAGCTACATCCAGTGCATATTTTCTTTCTCATGCTGTAACAACCAATGATTAACTGCCGTCTTTTAATATTGTTCAGTCGGTGATAATATTGAAAGCATTCTGGCATTGTGAATTCATAGTCAAACGGTGACACCAACCTGACGAGATGATGGCGTACCAGGCTAGATGACAGTTCTATCTCAGTTTATCATCTTAACTAAAAAATAATCCTATCTAACTTGAAATCCACAGCAGCTATAAGTAGAAAATAAATCCAAACCACAGCTCAGACTTGTAACCTAACAGCTATCATAAATAATCAGAGCCTATTTGAAGGTGGAAGATGGGACATTAGAAGCTATTTACACTACTAGAGTGATGCCATCGATCAGTAGCGGCAACCCGTAGATAAGGCTCCTATGATGTCATGGTTATTTATGATGGGCATTGACAGTAAAGCTACTATAGAATTTTCTTCTTAGACAGCTTCATTCATTTTTGTTTGGTGATGCATTTTGTTGTTAAAGAAGCAATCAATAGCAAAATCAAGGTGATAAGAGTATTACTTGTTAAATAGGTGAAAAATGTTCATGTATATAGGAATGTGGGATAAAAGATGGAGAATTTAAAAATTCACTTGTGATATTTATGTGTTCCAGCTACAAATACACATTAGATTCATTTCACATGTCTTAGGCTTTAAAATGTGACCCACTTGTTCTCGCTCTTATATCTTACACCCCTGTTGGAAAAAAGAATTCAAGCATTGTGGGGAGTCCCCTCCCAATATATCTGACTAACATTAGATAATATAAAATGTAACCAGAGAAACCACATGTGATAAATATCCATCTCTTTCTACATGACTCCATCATATGAGAGAGGATTGAATGATTATTTTAGTTATTTTTAATACAATGTTTACTCTCTACCCCATCATCTTCAACTACAAAAAATATTCACTAGGCCAGTGTTTCTCATAGTTTGATGTCCATAAGAATCAGCTGGAGATCTCATTAGAATAAAGTCTCTACTTTAGTAGGTCTGGGGTAGCACCTGGAACCCAGCATTTTGGATAACCAAACAGGTGAGGGCATGGTGCTGGTCTAGGTACTATTCTTCTTGCAGCAACTCATCAGGGAAGGTGATTATTTACATGCCTTTCAGGTTTCCCTCCAAATTATTGGCCTCTGCATTAAATGAGTGTTTTCTTCATTAGTGAGGGATAGTGGTTCTCACAGTGTAGCTATGCAGAATCATCCAGTGTATTTTATCACAAATAGCTGTGCCCTCCTCTCTATACTACCAGAACTTCTGATTCGGTAGACCTAAAGTGACTCTAAGATTTTGCATTTCTGTAAAGTTACAAGATGACCACATTTTGTTGTTGTTGTTGCTATTGTTTTTTGAGATAGGGTCTCACTATGTAGTTTAAATAGTTCAGGCTGGATTTCAACTCACTATGTAACCCAGGTTGACCTCCTGCTTCAGCCTGCTGAGTGCTGAGGTCACAGGCATGAGCCTCTACAGGTGGCCCAGATGAATGCATTTTTGAAAACCCCTGGTGTGGAGCCCTAATTTAGTGCTCACAGAACACTTGGAGTCCACATCTAATGCTGCCGAGGTGGTGGGTTATAGGACAGGCAATTAATTGGGGAGAAGAATACCCACTGATTTTTAGACATTATATGACGCACATCACATACATTATCTCACCTAATTATCTTAATTTATTGAATGTTGATCGTAGAAGTACTCTTTTTTTTTTTTTTTTGTCTTTGAGACAGGATCTCACTATGCAGTTCAGGCTGGCCTTGGACCCACTTTGTAGCCTAGGCTGGTGTCAAACTTGCAAACGATTCTTCTGCCTCAACCTCCTGAGTGCTGGGATTACAGGAGTGCGCCACCATGCCCGGCAGTACTGCATTTTGATACTATTTTATACTATTCTATATTGAATGAATGACCTAAATTCTTACAGTGACTGCCAGAAAAGCAGAGCTTTTGTCCCAGTTTTTTCCTGCATGATCCCAAATTTCTCCTCTGAGAAAGTGAAAATATAGCTTTTCTTCCCTAATTTTTTTCCTATCACTTCCACATCTGTTAAGGAAAATGGTAAAAAAAAAATTCTCTACCTTCTAGGAGTTTCTGATCTAGGGAAGGAGGCAAGAATCTGACATGGTTGTAGGTGAGGTGATAGCAGAAAGAAGAAAGTGTGAGGAGTGCAGTCCTGCAGAGGCTTGAGCCGATCCATCCTCTCTCCCCACTTACTCTGCTTTCTTGTAGCAGATCCCATGCTTCCCAGGACACACACACACACACACACACACACACACCCCTCTGAACACACATATGCTTCCTAACTATCCATAATAATCCCCCCAGAAGTGTTATTCATGAAAAGATTTTAGTGGCCTGAACTACTCCAGTGTCACAAAGCTCCAGCTGACAATGTTTCAGTCCAGTAGGTGTCCGTGGGGTGCAGCCACCCCAGGCACTGGTGCACAGGGGGGGCCACCCTACAGCCCACTTCTCCAGAGGTGATGGTCCAGGGTGAGCAGACTTACAGGCAGACTGGCAGTTACAACACAGGGCGATGATTACTACCCTCTGTAAGGGGGAGGTGCTGGGGGACCCAGCTCTTTTTATTAGACATCCTGGGAAACTTCCTGGAGAAGTGAAATGTCAGCTGGTGCCTGAAGAGCCAGTAGCATTTGCAGGGAAGGGAGGCAGAACTGGCCGAGGGCCGGGATCCTGGCCATAGGAACAGCTTGTCTGAGGCCCAGATCCTGAGGGAGTGCATGGGCACATTGTAGACATGCAAGCAGTTCAGTGGGGTTATATCATTACCAAATAAACACTAGGGGGTTGTATCGTTACCAAATAAACACTATGTTTTAAATGTATGTCTTGTGAATATGCAGCATCTATGACTTCTCTTGCATTCTTAGTAAAGAGAATGGGATTTTGGAAACCTGTTTTCCTTTGGTAAACAGTATTGAAAATAATCACAAAAGACAGATAGGCTATCATGCAGGGTTGGTTTCTGATTTTATCTCTTCTTTCCTGAAATGGCTGGATATAGATTATATTCAGCATTAGTCACCATGTGAAAAATACACTTTGACACACAGACACATCTTTTTATATCTATTTGTGTCAAAAGCTGTGGGTCAAGCAAGGGCCAGTGTCCCGCTTTAACAGTGTTCTCTTATAAGGAGTTGGTTTTCCCCGCACATTTTGGGCACTTTCTGAGTATGTGGTATTAGACTAAGGCTTCAGAGCCTGGACCTAGGCAGCAGAGCTGGGACTTGGTCTAAGATAAGGCAGACACAAGTGCACAGCAACTGGAAACTAATCTCCAGGCCTTGTATCAGAGATATCATTTTTTTTCTTAAGATGGTGATATTTTGAGCTAAAAAGATGGGAATTGATATTAATATCAACAAATTTGTTCTTGAAATAGCAAAAAAGATGGGTGTGTCAAGAATCAATCTAAAAACTTAAATCTCTTCCAAGCTTATGCTTTTGAACCTTATATCAGACAGGTCTTATTCTGCTATGACTCACAGTTGTTGAGAGATGCATGCAGAAATACACCCTGCAGCAGCCTTGATATTTTACTAAAATTCATTTTCACTTAAACAATTTAATACATTTTACACAGAGATTAAGCACTAGCAATGGTGGTACTCCATGTCTCCTCTCACCTTACCTCCTAGGTATATAACTTAATTGATTGGCTAATTAACATTATTTCTAAAATAAGCAATGATTCTACATACGCAGCTAATTTTCATAGAAGATGAATTTTGTCTAGAGAAGCAACTGTATGTAAAGACATGTTCATTTCTTGTTTCACTGAAGTTTGCAAATAAGATTTAACTACTTTGTTCTCTTTGAGATAGTTATGTTAGGCATTCTCAGAGAATGACTGAGCGGATCATTGTCAATTTTTTCTCTGTGATATGTGTATGGAATCTTGTATGGATTCCTGATTTCCAGTTAAAGCTGGTATCTCTTAAATAGAATGCTTTTTAATTAAATTCACTTATTATAGAGGCAATGCTTAATCACCTCTAAGTGTATCATCAAGCTTGTCACAATAAATATTGGAGCTGATTTAAATGAATCAGAGTCACCTATATAGTCATTTTCTTTTGTGTAGCAATAAACAGAAATGACTAGAAACCTATCACAAAACTTTTAAGGAACAAATACTATGTTTTAGTAGAGAATCATCTTAAAAACATAAGATAAATGGCCAGCTATTGGTGCATATTAAACATGTATTTTATTTTAAAAACTGAGTTATATTGAGTTTCTGAAGACCTGACATTACTGTCAATATAAAAATAGTATAACTACTATGTTTTCATTGAATAGCTTTAAGATATTAAGTATTTTCTCTGTAGGTCCTGAGATAGGTCTTTTTGGGGAGCTTTTATTTGATGAGAGAGAAACATTGTATTTATTAATATTTCTTACTTTTTATAGGAGACTCTGCTTCTATGACTTCATTTGGTCCCTCTGAAAGCTCCCTAGATTGTACTCAGGAAATGTTATTACAAGACTTCATGTCATATTTTTTGAAAAGATAGCTTCCTTTGACTTACATAGAACAGTTGGTGGTGATTTCACTGGAATTTTAACATTTCTTTGAAAAGGTAATGAGCCCTGCTGAGTCACAATTACTATTTTATATAAAGTGACCATTAATCGAACTACCAAAGATGAATTCAGGAAAGATGAATCTTGAAATGTCACAAAACTAAATATGGAAGAAAGAATTAACAAGTTTTCTAAAACATATTTTGCACAAACTCTGCCATTGCCCTATTTATCTAAAATTAAGTAATACTGCATAAGGACATCAAAACCAAATTTTTTCTGATTATAAATGGATTAGTCCTTTAAATCATTTTTTGTGAATGTGGATTTATTTCTTTTAATAAATTCATTATATACACATATATGATTTTATAATAATTCTATAATAGATCAAATGAATTATCAATAATGTTATTAAACTTTTTCTAAATCATTTCACATTATTTTCTATTCAAATAAAAGACATAAATAAAACATGTGAATTTCTAAATCATTTCACATTATTTTCTATTCAAATAAAAGACATAAATAATGAAAACATGTGAACACATTATAACAAAATTTAAAATACTTCAAATATTTCAATTCATGTTAACTGCAGGGATCCTAGAGTCATTCTCTTTTATTTTGTGAATCCCAATTACGCATTTAAATGATACATTGAGGATTATACTTTCAAAAGGTTATCTCCTTTGCTTTCACTGGAATAAACATAGCCCATTTTATAGAAGTTGTTCCCCAAACTTCAAGCCCATGCTGAGTTCACCTCAATTTTTGACATGCAAAAGGGGTAGTGAGGGCCAAATGAGAGGACAGAGTTGTATTTTAACTTCAGGAAAAGGAGTGAGGAAGATTATCAGGAGCTAGAGGAAAGGCTGCACAGGAAATACAGAAAATGCCATCTTTCCCAGTTCAAAATGAGTCAGTCTACATCATCTGAAATGCAGTGGTTTCAGCCAAAAGTTCTGAGCTTCTTCAAGAACACTTTTTTTTTATTTTCCCACCAGAGGCTCTTCTCTGTTTTTTGCTCTCATGTGGCTTATATTTGGTTTGTATAAGTAGCTTTGCCTTTCGGTTAGCTTTGCCCTCGTTGTTCAATCTGGTAGTAAGAAGATTGCAACATTCATAGTAAAAAATTAAATGAGAACATCCTAAGTAAAGGGAACACCAACCTCTGGCAAATATGGCTGGGTTTTGTATAAATTAGTAGGAATCATACTTTTGTTTTTTATGATTCATCCTGGGCCAGTGGAACAGGGGCCCTCTGATAATTTTATCACTGAGCATTCCTAATCTGGAAATCCAAAATTCAAAATGTTTAAAAGTATGAAATGTTCAAAATACTTTGGATTTTAGGGAATTTTGGATTTCGGAATTGCACATTGGAATAGTGTAATATTCATCCATAAGAAAGAAAGGAATTTTGTCATTTTTAGAAAATGGATAGATCTGGACATCATCATGTAGAGAGAAATAAGCCAAACAAGAAATGACAATTATCTTATGTTCTCCATAATATGTGGAATTTACCAAAGATGACAGCAAAATGGAAGGGAGAATATTATCAGGCAAGAGGAAGGAAAGAGAAGGAGGGGTTCTAAAGGTGGGTAATAGGGGATATAAATATGATCAAAATGCGTTTTATATATATGGAAACTCTCCAAAAGGTTTGTGAAACTAGGAAAAAGAAAAGGGCAAAGGGGTGGTGGAGGAATGATTAAAATAAGTGCATTCAAAACATAAGTAAAATAAAAGTAGGAGAACCAATTAAGGGAGAAATTTTGGCCAGATACCGTAACTGATCAAATTAAAATTACCCTAACTTCTCACACCCATTGTGGGTAATTATTACTTCACCATTCTTTTATCCTATACTTTGTTTAATTCCTAAAACATTGCGGTTGCTTTTCTCTCATTGGTTTGGATATCATAGCTGTTTGCTGCTTTGTCATGTGTAGTCACTGTGATAGATCTTCTCTTTTTGTCTTCTTGTTCTTCTATTTCTTTCTTCATTACCCTATCATTTTTGAAACTTTCTTCTTCTCGGCTTCAGTTGAGTCCTATGAACAGTTGACATTAGATTTGTGCTTCATAAACAAGTACAATTTGTGCACAAGACTTTATATTCTCCTGAGCATTTCTGATGGTCAAACATAGAGGAAGAGGAGGTTGTTAATTTAAATTTCATAAAATGAAATTCTGTGCTTTTCTTAAAATATCCTGGTTTTCCAGAACATGTTTTCTTTTGTTAAAAAGAGATTTTTTTCTTAATGCCATGCTTTTTTGTTTCTTTCCTAGTTGTTTGAATTTTGACAGAATTTATTACTAAAGTTATCTTTGTGGTTGCATTCATGGGTTACTTTAGATTTGGTTAATTTATTTTGTGAGTGAAATTACCACACCAAGTTCTGAATGAAATTGACATTCAGGTTCTGAATTTGGATTAATCTGAATTAATCTTAATCTGAATTATTTAACATGAGATATGAGTACATTATAGATAGTAAATATATTAACTAGCAAGTAGGGTTTATTGTATGTATGTTATTTCACAAGTGTATGTGAAATATTTTAATGTTAAATCATTTTTTGAAACATTAAATGTAGATGAAAATTTACATAAAGCATCTCATATGGTATGGTTCTATCTGTGCAGTATGTGTATGTGTGAATATGTAGGAAACTTGGTTATATTTTGCCCCAATGCTGTGGAAACCCTACACATACCAAGGCAATCTTATACTTGCTGTGTCCTTTTTTCTTGCATGCTCATTAATCACTATGCACTAATAACAATTTTTTTGTCATGATAAAACAAAAATTCTGGCTCTGAGTCTTGTTCTGGCTCATTTACGTTGGTCTGCCTGTCAGTTCAAAGGTTCAGAGAATTAATATTGCAAGATTAAAAAGTGAAGTCCCTTGAACATCCCATCATATAAACTGTGGTTAGTTTTCCAGAGAGAAAAAAATGAATTAAGCCTTTGAAGGGCCTTCAGCCTTCTTGACCACTCTTCCTCTTTTCCTCATTCTCCCCTTTCCTTTAATAACAGAAGTCCTAGACTTCCTACTGCATGTGCTAGGTCCTAGCAATGGTCTTTCTTAAGGAGTGGCCCCTTTGGGATATGTGGTAAGCTGTGATGAGCTGCCTGATTATTTTGGATGCCATTTCCCTTGACTTCTCCTTTGATTTTCACATTTTATCCATCTGAGGATAAGAGTCTGTAGAAACACCTCAATAATCCATTTATTTTTTTATAAAAAAGAAACATTTTCTACAACCATCTGGTTTCTGTGTAAATGTATGCTGTGACTCGGAGCCATTCAAATCCCTGTATGCATCTCACTTGCTCACTGACTCTTTTTGGTGAATCAGAAGAAGAATCAAAAGCCTCTTTGAGGATTACAGAAAAGGAATTCCACATGTGTTAGTGTGTGCATGTATAAGCAATTTATTTTAGAGAAAAGCTTCACTAAAATCAAATGAATATAATCTAAACATGCTTTTAAAAGATTAAAATAAAAAAGAGATGAATCTGGAAAACCCTTTGAATTTTTATAGTGGGGTCAGTTTATATGGTCCATCCTATGTATTTTCAGGTCAGTCTTTAGCGGAACTTAAGATAAATGATGTGCTTAAGATTTCCGTAGTCTACCACTGTGTTATGACACTGCAAAGCTATAAGAAACACTTGCAGTCAACTATTTCTGTCTTCTGTTTTCATTTATTATGAGTTATTTTTGTAGGTATATTGTTTTTAAGATTTTATTACAAAAATCTTTTTATTGCCTTTTCAAGAAAACATAATACTTTTATGGCTATATAGACGTATAGGTATCTGTATACAAAATAATATTACAATGCATATTCAAAACCTTACTCTTAGGTGAGCACAATGACTCTTTCTAATTTTTAGTTCAGGAAGTCTTTGTTCAGAGAAGTGCAAACCCACAGTCAGTAAGTGGTGAAGCTGAGCGCTTATTTTACATTCTGTTTAGATTGCCTTCCGTCTTTATTAACTGCACAACAAATGGCCATTTGTTTAACATTTGCAGAATGTAGGTAGTATCTTTATCTAGGTGGTAGTGGTATCAGAATTTAATGGAATGAAAGAGTGGAACATAGTAGACATGGCTGAAACAGTGAACACAAAAAATGATAAGGATGATGGGCTAGTAATTATTTTCCTTGATGGCATCATTAGAGGAATAAATAGTAATTTTGGTGACATCTTAACATCATTATCTAAAATTTACCTACAATTTAGTTTAAATATAAAAGGAATTAAACATCATAACTGTCACCTGTAGCTCTATTGTATGGGTAAGTATACAGGCATACTTACTTATATAAACTTAGTTTCTCTGAATCTATATTAATGAAATGAAAGCTTTAGTATCCAAGTTCACTAAAATGTTATTTATAATGGAAAGTACTACTTAAGTAGCAATCTAACTTATTTTGGTAATATGAAAATTTTTATGAATTAGTTTATTATTTAAAAATCTAAATCCAGATGAAAATATTTTTTACTGTCCTGTGACTTTCTAAATATATGAAAGAAAATGTATTTTTGCTCAGTCATTTTAGATGCCCTGCGTATTTCTATGGACTCAGATGTTGGAAGAGCCATTGATATAAACTATCACACATTTATTAAGATTGTTACTCTTCTCTAGTCCTTTAGACACAGACTTATAAAAATATGTACTGGAATTTTTTTCTAGGAGTTATGCTGGATTGCAAGTTTGAAACATGTATAGTTTGTCATTATGTTGTTTTCAGATAGTTATATGAGCTCCAAACAAATGCTTTCCTCCATTTGTAATGCCTTTCATTATTCTCTGTCCAGTTAATTTCCAACCATCTTTAAACATCCCACCTTCCTATCTCCTCCGTAAGAAATCTTGTTGACACCTGAAATAGATTTTTTATGGTACACATAAAATTTGTGAATACTTCTGTTATGGCATTTGCCACACTCTGTGGCAATGGTTTGCTTATTGCCCACCTGTTGACTAACAATCAAAAGTGCAGTTGACTGTTGTTGGTAGACACCTTTGGTTACTCATTCTTAAAATCTCATTGCCCAACATGTAGAACGTATTCAAAAATGCTCCTGAAATAAATGAGCGATAATACTTTAACTACTTGTCCCCCTCTATATTTTTCTGCATTTTTTCTTATATAGAATATAGAAGGTGTTTTCTTATAGAAAAGGACGTGCAAGTGAGTCACTTTCTGCACATAGACAAGTGCTTGTCCACATGCTTCATATGTTTTCAAAGTGAAAATATTTCACTTAATTTAAGATATTGCTTTGAGTTAATTCATATTGAATGAGTCATGAATTGCAATAATAGCATGCTAGGAGAATTATTTTTTCTGTTTTTGATGTACTTCTTACATATAATTCATAGTCTAAGGAGTAGGTATAAATTACTGAAACATAAATACTACTATATTCTACAGACTGAAACTCATAATTATTTTTTTTCTGGAATATCTTAGAAGAATAGTGTTTTTTTTTTTTTTTTTGTAAAATGAAATAGGAATCTAAGGCAGACCATCACAGATGCACTTACAAAGACCGATAACTACACGACATTAAAATTTTGTTTATTGCAATTTTGTATAACATGCTGAACTATGCAGTGAAAACTGAGCATACCATAATGACACTGAACATATCCTTTAATATAACATCAGTGTTATATGCATTTCCCTAAATTGACAGTCTTTATGGTGACCCTGGGGAGGTAATTGGTCCTTGCATAGGGAGTAATCTCATGGTGCTACTAATGAACCAAGTTCTTTCGATCTTCTTGTCTCGTCATGCTTTTTGGTGCCTTCCTTCCTCAGAGTATTTTAGGATCACATAATAGACACTAGAAGTCCAACTGTCATATTTGTGAAACAGACAGGAAAGAAAGTAAAGGACAAAAGCCTTATTCCCACTTTTCTTGAAGTCCAGTACAACCATTTTGGCTTATACCTTATTGACTGGTTTTTAATTTCACATGACTCTCCTAATCTCAGAAATGCCATTTTTTAAAGCTTGGTATATTTTTGCTCTCCATAAGGTAAAAGACAGAAGAAAGGTAATTAGAAAACTGTACAACATTGGAGAAAATTAAAATGATTTTACCAGTAGTATAACACATTTCTGCACGCAACATTAAATTAAAATCAGTACTAGAACTTTAGCAGAGTTCTGAGCAGGTGGAACAGATAGCACATTGTAACCAACAGTTTTCCTAGCTTTCTGGCTATGAAACTCTAACAAATGTAAAGTATAAGTAGATATGGAGGAAAACAAGTGGAAGGTTTTGCTTTAAATTCTGTAGTTCAAAAATGTGAAGAATCACTTGGTGAATGCTAGGATTGTAAACAAGTACATCTTTTTGACTGTAAAGTGCATGAAACTCAGGGCAAAATATTTCATCTTCATCATTCAGCCTCCAGATTCCAACAAAAAAGTTGACATTGGCATACCACCAGTGACTGCTGATATTGTAGAGTGATGGCAAGAATGGATGTCCTAGTCAGAGATGTTTCAAATGTCCTAGTTTAATTCATTCTTCTTTCAATCGGTAATTCTTTGTCATGGTTAATTTCTAAAGGCCAGCATTCATCATTTGCAACAGACTACTACCTAAAGTCTATATAATGCCCCATGGAAACTTTGATCAAAGGTAGGAAACAAAAAGCAATGGAAGCATTTTGATTTGTCTCAATACAGTGTTGAGTTCATGGCCATTGTTTATTAATTGAAATACTTGACAGCAGAAATCTGAGTTTTGGCTGTGCTGGAAGAATTAAAGATGTTGGCTGCACTGGGTCCCAGTTTGGGGCCCAGCAGCAATCAGGAACAGTCAGTGGATCCTCTGGCCTTACCACAGTCCTTACGAAGTCACTCTAGTCATCAGTCTGACCTCTCTGACCTAGGACATTTGTGCTTTGGTCTGTGCCTCAGATACTACATATTTATGTAGACAGATGCTTTGTTTGCTGCTTAGGATTTAACTTGTATGCACAAGTTTTAGTCTGCACAGTTTTCCTTTTTATCAGGTCTGGAAATGTTTGCTTTATTCAACAGATTGAAACAACTTCCAAAATAGAAGTATCGTAGGAAAATGCTAATCTTTTTCTAACTCAACAGTTGCTTAGAGTGTGTGACATAATTTCTGGACTGGCTAACAGCTGATTTCATTTTTAGAATCATCAGAAGGTATTATTATCTTTATTCACAAAAATGAATTCTAGTGAGAGGAACATGCAATTTAAAAATTGTTCATTTTTCTCAAACTTAACTGATAACAAACATCTTTTATTTTGTTAAAAAGAGAACCCATTTGCCTACTTATTAATAAATTTCCATATTAAGGTCAAGTTACTTGTTTTCATCTAAGGATGGATAGACTCATCAGCGAGAATTCTGTGTAAACCTTGGGATGTTCATTAAGGAACTAACAATATTCTCTAGTAGATTCACTGCAATCTTTAAACAGTAAGGGATCTTGTTACAAAATCAGATTCTTAGATATAAATATCTGAGCCCAGTTATGTTAGCTTGATTAGATAATGTATCCCAGGAAATTGTTCAAGATCACAACTTGATCATGGTTTCAAGCATCGGGTAAAATAATTCTTTATCGTGTAAGTGAATAACAGAAAAACTACCCTATTTTACACCTCAGTTGAACTTGGAAACCACACTCTTTAGTCCTAACATTTTTGTTTAACAGGTGGGTGCTCTTTCTAGCTGCCACATTTGCTTTCTTTATCATATAAAATTCGTGTTACATTCAGTACTCTAATAATAGCTTTCATTCCAGCACATTCTACTTTCATAGACATTGGTTAAATGCCTATCAAATTTAAGTATATTTTAACAAACTAATAGCTTCCCTTTCCATAATAGAGTGTTTTAAAATACTTATGTGGTGCTGAATAATTTAGTTCAGTTATACGATGACAAGACCAAACAAACTTTCTCTGGAGTTCTGGGTTTTTCATTTCGTTACTTTGCTCTGAGCAAGCAAATAGAGATGAGCTATGAAATTTTAGGACTTTGACTTGAAACATGATCTAGTTGACTTATAAAATTTGAGATGTTGACAAAGTGTGCAGTCAATATTCAAATAAATGCAGTTACTTCATTGTATGTCAATAGAGAAGGTGAAAAGTGCAACTTAACTGGCTTGGTAAGGTTGGAAGGAGGGGCTGGGAACATGCGAGAGACAACAAAGAGATAGTTGGTAAGATTTAGTGGCTTGCTTCAGCAGGGATGGTGAGAAGGCAGTGTGACGAAGTTCAGCCGGGTCAAACAAAGTGCAGAAACTTCCTCATAGACGTTGAAAAGAAATTCATGGCATTGACATTAAGTGTTCAAATGTCATAATCATGAGGCAGCCAAAATGATAGTCAATGTGCTGTTTCTGTGTAATCCTGCTGTTCTTTTGATCCAGGAAGTAGGGAAATCACCTTATCTCTCATGTACCAGGATGATATAATTAAAATAGGACTTGTTTTTGAAGTGAAGTCTTTAAGAGCTTCAAAGAAGGTGTAGAATGTTATAAGATCAGCATATGTCTACTTCTCAAAGGAAGTTGTGAGGACACATCTATGTAACAAAGATATCCTTTTTAAGAAAGGACTGCCTCAGTAATGACAGAGTATGTATGTAATGTCTATTGCATTATATACATCAGCAAAGATATACAGTTTATTCAGTGACCTAGATCTTGGCAAAAAGATGAGTTGTTTTCTTTAGCTTTCATGAGAAGATACTCATTTGGGAAAAAGATACACAATTTTCATTATATCTCCAAATCAGACTATATCTGCACATTACCATTATGAGTAAATAATTTTTCTTTTGCAAGATGCAGCATTTATTTCAAATGAGTTGATATGTATTGTTTTGCATATGCAGCTATTTGGCACTCCTTTTGCATCTGACCCGATAGTTGACCTTGGAAGTGGCTTGCTTTAACCATGATGGATGCACCAAAAGATTTATTTTTGTCATCTAAGAGTTGAGTCCCAGGCTATTGGGAGCATAAAAACCGCTTATTAAAAGTAGGCTTGGCAAACCTTTGCTTTCAAATAATCTTTCAGAAGCTCATCTAATTTTGCTAATTAGCAGGAGATAAAATATATCCACATTGTCCTTTGCAATGACTTGAACCCTCTGCCCTTACTTGATGATAATAGTATTAAATATCCATGTACTTATTGCATTGAATATTAATTAACATGATCTGAAAAGAGAAAATTTTGTTACCCACCCAGATACATTAATGAAAATAATGTTTAATTTCACATAAGTACCTTAGTATCTCTTTAAAACTGAACGAAATAACAAAGTTGAAATAATTTTTAACTTGCTGATCTAAAAAAAGTTTAAGTATACTCTGATTATTGCAGCCTGATTTTAATAATTCAAGAATGAAAGAGCAGTCATTTATGTGGGAAGCAAAAGGAGACCATTCAACTAGTACTGACCTTGTCACTGGAAATTAAGTTCTTTCTCTGAATCTAAAAATCAAAGCTTAAAAGGCCACTCTCTCCATAATATTTCATTAACTTTTCGAAATGAAATACCTATTGATTAGATTTTCTTTCAGATAATAAATTCTACATGTCTACTCTGTCACTTCAATTACAGTATTTACTTGTACACAAGGAAAATGTTTTTACATCTGAAATTAATATACTTTTTCAAAATAATACACTGTAAAGGTCCAGATGGTGTAATCTTTTGTTTTCTTTCTTATTTTTTCTTTTCCAATACTTTGCCTGTATTACAGTTTTCTGTCTAGACAGCTCTCTTCTCCCCGTCCTTAGCAAGATTTTTTTCATCCTTCAAAGCCTTCTTCAAATGTTACTTACACTGTGAAACTTCCTGAACTCTTTTGCTATAGCAAACTAATCCTCCTCTTTCTCTGGGCTCTGACAGTGGTACTGGCACACACTCCTGGTGTCATCCTTATGCTGCCGTGTTGCCACTGCCTTCTGTTAACTTCTAATCCTCTTAATGATTCATATTTGTATTTTCAACTCTACTGCCTGGCTGTGGCAGGCACACAGGGTTGTTGAATTCAGTGGTACACACTTGGGAATCTGGGGTGTTTGTTTTGAGCCTTCATTTTCTATTTCTGCTCATAGAAATCAACACAGCTTCAGGAATCTTTATCTTTTCATAGTTTACATGAAATATCTCACATCTGGCAGCTATCACCCCAGACCTCATCATAAATAACATTCAAACTTATTTTACTTCCTTTATTAAAGGGAAGTTAAACGGAGTGACAGATTTTGTTGGCCAACTTCTAGAAAGGAAAGAAAGACCATACTGATGTCAGAAGTTTATATACATTACTGATACCATGTGTTCAGTGTGCTTGAAGGATCATACACTGAGTTAGTACCGAACTCATTTTTCCATCTTCGTCAGTAGCCTCTAAGTTCAGAATCAAGGCTTGCTGGTGTCAACACACTGTGAAGTAAAATGCTTTGGGGCTGCACATGCCCTGACACATTTATCCTGAACTATGCAGTAGTGCTAAATTCGCCATTTAGAAAGTATATGAATTAAACTATTAACCTCACCTACAAATGATGGTAAGGAACTAGATTTTATTTTGTAATCCTTATACCCTTTATTGATTATTTCTGAATCCTATGGCAGAGAGCGAAGTTTGTGAGCATTGATATGGAATTTGGCTAACAGAACTAGCGCCCACTAGCCCAAAAATCTCATGCAGATGGAGACTTCTAGAAATGCATCCCAGCAACTGTCTTCAAGTGACACAAACTGAACACTTTGCTGTGCTCCTGTGTTGTGAATCATTTGTTACTTTATTGTCCACTTTGGGTGGGGAATGGGCAGGCTTCCGTCTACTTCCTGATCAGAAAGTTGGTGAAGATTTTCACTGTTCCAATGGAAGTTCTCCAAACCATGCTCCGTATGTTAGATTCCATGCTCTGGTTTTGATCATTCTGGATTTAGTGTTATGTTGCCTGAAAATCTGAGCTGTGTGGAGTGTGAAGAGCTGTTACTGTAGGACCCACAGTCTGCGAGGCAACTTTGATCTCTACTAAGTGTGACTTGATGTTGCTGGGGTGAAGGAGTTGGCAGAGAAAGGAGGGGCGCAGTGGAGAGAGGCTGTGGAAATACCCTCTGTAAAAAGTCCCCACAGTTGAATTTTCTTGTTGTCAGAACAAGTTTTTCTTGGCAAACTGGATCACTGGTGTGAGCCTGGCCTCTTCTTCCTGCACTAGTGGCAGGAAAGTTTTGGTTCTGAGTCTCTAGCGTGCTCAGTTCTAAAAAAGAAACAGTGACATGGAAGAGAGCACAGCAGAGGACAAGAAACTGAGAGTCTGCAGTGAGTCCCTTCCTTCTACTTGTTATCAAAGATTTTGGCACTTTGTCTGACCTCTCAGAAGGTCAGTTTTCTCATTTGTCAAATAATAATTAAGTATGTTTCCTATTCACAGAGTGTCCTAAGTTAAGTTTTGAGAGCAGTTGTCTACAAAAATACTTCAAAACCTATAAAAATACTTTTTGACAAAACAGACATAAATGTATTTAGCTGAGCATATGTATCTGAAGGTCCCTTAGCCTTAAAGGTGATTTTCTTAAAGTAGAACTATGTGGCTTCCTTTCTCGTATTTTGACCATCCCTATGGTTTTGACCACTTCTGAAGTGGATTACTGTGGACACTGCCTCTGTTATCACAATAGAGTACACTTGGTTTCCCCATAGGTGAATCAGGAACAATAATATCCACCTCCCAGGGTCATTGTGAAGATGGAACAAAGCAATCTATGTGAGCACAGAACACTGTGGGATTTTGCTGAACGTTAGTTCCTGTAGTCTTTCCTTTCCACCCCCATGCCTCTACTCTAGTGAAATAAAATCCTCCTTGTATAACTCAGGGAACACCAGGAACACATTCCTGCAAGCCATGGAAGAAAGAAATACTTCCCCATGTCCTTTCAGAGAGTGCAGGGCTTCAGCTGGGCTGATGTCAGAGCTGTGCTCCTGGCTGCCTTTTGGTCAAAAGAAATTTCAGTTTGTTGAAAAATAGCCAAGGAGGCCCTCTTCCTCTGCATGGGAAAGCAGACATTTTTGTTCATCCTCCAAGTCCTCCTTGCACAGATTACTGTCAAGCCCAAGCACTTTATTTATAAAAATGCCAGCATACTCTGATTATTTGGCGAGTGACCATGCTGCTGTCAGTGTAGAAACTGCACATAGAGTATAAAAAAATCTCCATTTTTATCATGCCTGTCACAGCTGGGAGGCCAGGGAACAAGGGCGCATTGTTTGAAGGAAGACTGCAGAGGCAATGCTCAGGTCCGTTGGTGGCCTCCTGGGCAGAGGACTGTGGTCACATTTGGTAAGCAGTTACATGGTCTTTTGGTGAAAGATACCAATCTTGCCATAAGTCAATTTCTGGGTTCAATATTGAGATCTCGACATACTGCTGTTTTTAGATAAGCTTTTGCTGGTCTGTCTGTCTCTGCCTCCCTTAATTCATAGGGTTCCAAATGCCTATGTGCTTCCAGTGTACAGGAATATAGACTCAGTGGTGGCACAACCAAAGGAAGTCCACCTTTCACTGATGAACTTCTAATGACTCCATATTTTAGTGGCAAATGGAACTCACAGGTGGAGTCTCTAAGAACAAAAATACACAAAATATGAGGGGAAAGAAGGGAGTAGAAGTGATGGCTACTTACTGAGGATCGGCTTCTTGGCGCCTCAAATTACTTGTTTCTGGGGTCAAGATGGATCCTAGAGACAGAGTTCTCCCTGGCTTAGTTGCAGGTGTGAAGCCTATGTGTGAAAGCATCTGATGACTCTGCAGGTCTGTGGACCTCACAGGATGGGCCCAGGATATTACATGTTTTCTCTGGAGAATCATGTTTTCTATTTTTTTCCCCCCTAACATGTATTCCACCCTTGAGCTTCTTAATGAATGAATGGTGTTATTTACCTCTGATAGTCATTCACTAGCATTGCTGTTTTTAAGAAATTTTCTTTTTTTGGATAGTGAAACATTCATCTAGAAAGAATTAACCATATGATATTTTACTTCTCAAACAGTGAACTCTCGTTGTTTAGTTGGTTCTAAAGTTATGATCAGGCTTGGCAAAACAGCTTGAAGTGACTTTTAATGAATAAGTTCCTTACACTTAAATCTTTTGGAGAGATTAAGGACTTGTGTGCTCAGGGAGGAGGTGGGGAGGGAGGTTAGCATTGATATGAGGTATCTAACCCAAAGCACTCTACAAAAGACAAAGCTCTGGATCCTCTTTATGAATGTGTAAAATATGATTAGATTTTTGCACCTAATACCACTCTGGTCAGATAGATGTCATCCTTATCTCTATATTAACAAGTTTTGTAACATCTCAATAGTGAGGAAAAAGAGAGAAATTTGCATCTACACATAGCAGGATTGGAAATTATCACAATACCACCTAACAGGAAGCACGTAACAGACTAGTTAAACCTCATGCTAGATGAAAAGTGTCATGTCACTCAGAAAGAAAGTCAACTATGTTCTCATAACTGAGAAAAGATTGTGTTGTGCTGGGGTTGGAGCTCAGTGGTAGTGCGTGCTTAACATGCAAAAAAAAAGTCATGTTTGTGGGTGGGTAGGACACATATGGTGAAGCCAGTAATTTTTAAGATCTTGTAAACAAAGCTAAAAACACTTGGAGAGACTCTTTGTCCCTTAATGTTCTCAACACTGGAAAGGCAGCCTTGGAAATCAGAATATGTCTTTAGTGGTCCTTGTAAACTTTGGAAAGAAATCCAATTGCATTAGTTTGATGATTAAGACAGAATATTAGGAATGTCTTTCCTTTCCAATTATATTTCTCCTACTGTCTCTTCCTGTAGTTCCACACTTCATGTTCTAGCAACATTCAGTTGACCTTGTCTCTGTACTTGTGTCTGAACCTCATTGTGCCTTGTCTCTGTTATTGTTTATGTTTTTCCTCCTTCCTGAAGTGCCACCAAAAGTTCTCTCTGACCTTTCTCCTCCAAGTCTCCCTCCACCAAACCACCCACCTCATAGGTGTATGCTCTCTCCATCTGAAATAGTGTCCCCTCACTCTTCAAGGCGTTGCATAGCTGTCTGCTTTCCTGTGATGCACTGTCTGATCAGACTGAATCAGTTGAACGAGGTTTAAACTCTTCTGTATTCTGACAATACTCTGTCTCCTCTGTTTAGCATTTCTTGATTTACTTTTTAATTTAGTGACTTATGACATTTTCCCTAGTAAATAGAATTTACAACTGTATCTCAAGTATAACAGTGCCTTGAGTGTAAACGTTGGTAGAATTGCATGAGAACAACTGTCATCCTAGCTCTGCATGGCTGTGCTCTGTGCTTTGAGGCACAGAGCCATTGTCAAGTCCTGTCATGATGACCCTTCTGTATGGGGTATGCTATGTACCCCCAAGTCCTCATATAATTTTGATGGGGCTGAGTTATTGGTTTGTTATTGGTTTGTTGATTGACATTGTGAGCACTGTGCCCGCCCAGGGGTGGAGCTGACATACAGCATAAGGGAAGGTTGGTCTTCCTCTTCCGTGCTTCCGTCTCCTTCTCTCTCGCCAGCGTGGCTTGTGGCTTGCAGCTTGCAGCTGCCATGAACAGCAGGCCCGCCATGCCATGCTATCTTGGAGT
>RJWM01005412.1:0-78293 GCA_004363535.1 Dasyprocta punctata
AAGAGAGAACTGATCCGCCTTCTGGGGGCCTGGGCCCCTCACGGACCCTCAGAGGAGAACGAGAATGGGCCCATCCAGGCCCCAACCCGCTGGGCCCCCGCGGTGCTGGCTCACATCAAGAGAGAACTGATCCGCCTTTTGGGGGCCTGGGCCCCGCACGGACCCCTGGAGGAGAACCAGAATGGGTCCATCCGGGCCCCAACCCACTGGGCCTGCGTGGTGCCTGCTCACATCAAGAAAGAACTGGTCTGCCTTCTGGGGTTCTGGGCCCCACACGGACCCCCGGAGGAGAACCAGAATGGGCCCGTCTGGGCCCCAACCCACTGGGCCTGCACGGCACTGTTGCACGGGCATGGAATCAAGAACATCATCCATATCACTGCCCCCCCATAAGCAACCTGCTGGTTCTGAGGTCTGGGTAAATTGATAGCAACTAAGGAACATTGAATAACTAAATGCTAGTATTTTTTCGTGGATTTTGCAGGCCTCTGATCAGCAGCCTGAGCATCTCTTTGGAAGATGACAGTAGGCAATGTGGCAAATATGGGGGACTCTCTTCTGTCTTGTCTTCGAGGCCCAATATGGTTCTCACCATTTTGCTTTACTCTGATCATTATTATTTTTCTTTTTTTTTTTGCTTTATTTTATATTCTGTTTTTATTGGTTTTATTCTGGTTTTTTTGGTTTAATTCTACTACACCTGTTGGAATGGTCAGCTAATCTGAAGATAACAAGATATACTATAGTAGCTATTGTACTCATATTATCGATCTTCAAAGTTCTGTACCAGTTCTACTGCTTTGTTTTGATTGACTTTGTTCTGTTATGTTCTGTTGTATTTTACTATCTTTAAAAAAAAAAGCTAGAGATTTTTAATAGGAGAGTGAGCTTACAATTTCTAATTAATACTTACGGAAGGTACAAATTAGATGGTAGAGCTTTCGCCAGAAGGATTTAATATTGGAGAATAGTTCAATGCAGAACAAAACAAAAAAGAAAAATCAAATTCAGCAAAGATGGGTTTTTTATTGAAGGGTAAAGTAACTGGTAAGCAGGGAGAAGTACACCTGTATTTTTCCTTAAATCCTAACAGTCAAATTTTTCAGTAATTATTTAGTTAGTGGGGACATCTTTCCTTGATGTTTTTGGACCCTCTGACACCAAACAGTTACCTATCTACTGGGCCCAAGTGCAAGTTCAGTGGTTTCCATTGTGAATTCACAAGAGTGGCTTCCATGCTTCTGAAAACCTACTCAGAAAACTGTTACCAAGCCGGGCGTGGTGGCGCACGCCTTTAATCCCAGCACTCGGGAGGCTGAGGTAGGAGGAGCGTTGTGAGTTCGAGGCCGGCTTGGGCTACAATGCGAGCGTAAGGCCGGCCTGAGCTACACAGTGCGACCCTGCCTCAAAAAACCAGGACCGGGAGTTTGGCTCAGTGCCTTAAAGCGCCTGCCCTGGCAGGCGCGAGGTTGTGAGTTCAATCCCCAGTGCCGCAAAAAAAAAAAAAAAAAAAAAAAAAAAAAAAAAAAAAAAAAAAAAAAAAACAAACAAACAAACAAAAAAAAAACTGTTACCAGTACACCAAAATAATGTCTAAAGCATCAGTGATAAAAATTAGAAAATACAAATAAGTCATGACTAAATTGATACCTAACTCCACCAAAGTTTTATTTACAACTTGGTTGTTTAGGTGCTAAATAGCATTTAGGAAGTATGAATATGGAAAACTCAATACTGGTTTTCACTTATGAAATCTGTCCAGAAGTTGTAGATGCCAAGTAACAGTTTCAAATGTTACAGGATTTTTTTAAATACATATGCTATAAAATATTTTCCTTCAAAGTTTTCACAGCAAATAGTTAATGGAAAGCAAAATTTTGTATAAACAATAAATAAAATCTTATCTTTTAGATCACATTTTTCTTTACAATAGCTGCATATTGTTGTGATGTTTCCAAAAGCAGATCTTGTACTTATTTTCATTTTGATTTATTTTTGGATCCTAGCTCAAAAGAATTCAGGTTTAAATTCAGCAGCATCTAAAAAGACAAAGAATCAATTGTATTGTATATATTCATCAAAGATTTCATAGTTAACTAAGCACAAACCAGTAAAAAGTGTTGAGAACTTTATCAGTGTTAATAGAAACAAGTATGTTCCACCAAAACACATTATTATTAGATATAATTTGATCATAGTAGCACACTAAATTAATTGTGGTTATCAGAACTTCTCGTTTCTCCACTCTTCATTTATTCAACAATCATGTGCTAAGCTACTAGAACAAGCATCAGACTTACCAGAGGAATATGACACAGGTTACTCCTCAGCAATCGCATATAACTATATGCACCTCCCTAAAAGACAAACAGGCAATTTCCCCACACAGTCACAGATACTATGCCAGAAAAATGAGACTACGGGAACACACTGAAGTACTTATAATCCAGTTTTGTGCAAAAATACTGTAGGCTTTTTGGTAGAGGTGGTATATACTCTGATACCTGAAGGAAAAGGACAAAGTACACTAGAAAGAGGAAGGATCATGCAAACAAGTAAGAGCACTTGGCAGTTGTCAGTAGCCCAAACTGTCCAGAAGCCGAAGCCAAGGGTCAGAATAGGCTAAGTGCCAAGAGGCAAGGCTGGAAAACTGAACCAGAATCAAACTTCATTTATACTTTTTTATTTTTCAAAAACATAAGAAGGCAGGGAAATCATATATGATATGGCAAAATACCAGTGTATTAGCTTATGAGAAGAATTTTGTCCTAGCTGGTAGTTTCTATATCATGTCTGCAGAAATCTAAGTTTCTACAGAGGACACTGCAAGAGGAGGTGGTGAGGGAGTCACTGCTTCAGAGAGCCTCCCTTGAGACCAGATGACTCTATTTCTGTTTACTGAATATAATAGTTGCACATAAAAAAAATCTTTTAAAAAGTCCTCTTATTGAGAAAGCAGCAGCACCCTCACATGTGCCAGCAGTGGTCAGGCCAGACAGGAGAGAACAAGGAAGCAACAGCACCCTCCCATAGTGCCAGAAGCAGTTGGGCCGGCAAGGAGGGAGGGACCCAGGAAGCAGCAGCACCCTTTTGGTGCCAGCAATGGTTAGGCCAGCTGGGAGTCACCCAGGAGGAAGCAGCATTCTTCCGTGGTCCATGGTTGCTACACAACCCATGAGTCTCTACATGTCAAAAAAGCTAGTACTGTACATTGGGCTCCATCTGTCAAATTCCGATGTCCTGAACTCAGAAGTAAAGGCAGTGTCATGTGCTGCCTAGCCCAGCACAACATCAGGGGTAGCTGACTCTGAGACACATATAGAAGTGTGGTGTTCTTCTTTAATTTATAAACATACTATTTATTCTTTAAAACAGCATCCATTTTAAAGAATCAAAGTTGAAAAGACTTTAGAAAGAGAAATATAATGAAATCAAAGCTAAGAAAGAACAATAAAAATGCCCACTACTAACTGACAATTGAGAGTATAGGCTGGAAAGTAATAGCACACTCCCATGCTGAGAACAGTTTAATAAATATATAAACAGTACACATACACACTTTCTACAAGAATATATTTTCAGTAACTGTATTTTTAAAGTTTACATTTCATGTCATTTTAAGGAGCACTCGTGGTTATAAGAATAAATATGCACTCAAATGTAATAAAATCAATTGTTTAGTTCTTAAGCCACTGTACTATACCAAATTGTAAATTGGACAATGTGTGAAGGAAATTGCCCTTGTTAGTTTATAAATATTAAATATATGTATTTTGGTCTCCCCAACAAGAACTGAGGAATAGTTTGCTGATTGAGAAGGTAGAAGTTTAAGGACAAATCTGCACATATAAAGATCTTATAGAAAGCCAGGTGTGATGGCTCTAGCCTGTAAATCCCAGCACTTGGGAGGCTGAGGCAGGAGGATTGCCATGAGTTCAAGGACAGCCTAGGCTACATAGTGAGTTCAAGGCCAGCCTGGATTACATAGTGAGACCCAGAGTCAAAAAGCAAAACAAAATAAAACCAACAAAAACACTTCGTGGAAAAATAAATTAAGTGAAAGGAAAAAAATTGGAAGAGGTAAAAAAATTACCTGAAACTTTCACAGGACAAAATGACTACTGAGTATAAGGTTTACTTAAGAAAATGAAATAAAGACAAAGAGTTGTAACACTTGGCTGATATAATAAACAAGTTTATTTAACTGTCTCTTCTTGCTGAGTAATAAGCATAATTATTAGGATGCTGTGATTAGACTTAAAATTCAGAGTGAATATATACTTTTGGTGAGACAAATAAATTTTTTATTAGTTGGGAACAGATGCAGCTTGATAGTTGATTGAGATGCAATGCTCCATTATGTAAAAGGTTAAAGTTTTAGGAATCTTGTCTTGGCTCTGATGGATTTGGATACCATTATATGGAATAAAAGTTACTAAACTGATGGACATTAAAGAAGTAAAAAAATTTTAAAAATCATTAGAAAATTTTTAAAAGTGTCAGAAATGCAAAACATCAAATATAAAAATTAGCTTTGGTTCAGAGTTTAGTAGTAGAGCACTTGCTTAGCATGCAAATAAACCTGACCGAGTCCTTAGCATGCAAGAAAAAAAAATCCCTCCCATTTAAACTATTAGGTGACTATTATATGTTATATATTATCCAACACCTAAACATGAAAAAAAAAAAGACTTAAAAAAGACAAGTCCTAACTTTTCTAAAATTGGAGAACATGAGACCTCAGTGGTCTGGCCAGAGCCTTGGTGATCCCTCCCTCCACTAGGAGGACCAGTGGGCTGGCTAGAGCATGGGTGAATCCTCCCCCTACCTGGAGGGTCTTGGGTGGGCCTGAAAGACCCCCAGTGAATACAGTAGGTCACCAGCTGGGGCACACACCATGGACAGGTGGGTCTGATGACCTCAAAAATTCTGAAACAGCAGTAACAATATGAGCTAAGGGTTGTTTCACATCAGTATTCCAAGGCTAGTTAGCCCAGGGAGAATTCAGGATTCACCCAACTGACCCCACAGGAGGAATTCATGTGACTGGCCCCTTTCCTACACTGTGGGACCTGGCAACTGGAAGAGTGAGAGCCACACAGTAGGACACTGAATAAGATGTACATGACAGACAGGCAAAACTATCAAGATTGAAAAGACTGAAAGATGAACAAAGAGGTGAAAATACATGATGAGGGCCAGGGACTTAACTCAGTGACACAAGTGCCTGCCTGGCAAGCATGAGGTTGCGAGTTCAATCTCCAGTGCCAAAACAAAACAAAACAAAACCACAACAACAAAAACAACTAAAAACCCAAAATGACAAGATGAAAAAAGCAAAATGCAATTTCAGACCTCTAGCCCATCTGGAAAAAGTACAGGAGACAGGAACATAGAAGACATTGGAAGACACTGGAAGACACATACCTGAAATTTCTGAAAAAATAGCAAGTGAAGTTAAGAAACAAATCCATGAGGATGTAGAGGAAACTAAATCAGAAATAATCTCACAGATAAAAAAAGATGACTACTTTAATGAAGGAATTGCTCAGCACAGCTAAAGAAGACATAGATAAAAATATAAAGGAGCATAGGAGAATGATGAAACCTTGAATGAACAATATAGGAAAGAAATAGAATGCATGAAACAGATTCAAAGAGATAACCAAGAAATTAAAAATTCCACTGAAAGCTGGCAAAACCACTTGAACAAAATGGAAGATAGACTTTCAGACTTTGAAGACAAGATTGTGGCTAGTGATCACAAAAGGAAAGATCTTTTAAAAATAACAAGGAAGCATGAAATAACAATTCAACAGCTTCAAAACAAGGCAAAGAAAAACAATAAAAGACTGCTGGGTGTAAATGAAAAAGTAGGAGTCAACACAAATGACATTAAAAAAAAACTATTAGCAGAAGTATTAACAGAAAATTTCCCAAGCATGGGAACAGAATCTGACACACAGGTAAGTGAGGCATATTGAACTCCAAACAGCCATAACCAAAATAAATCTACACACAGGCATATAATAATAAAGATCCCAGAAATTCAGTGCAAAAACTGAATATTAAAAGCTGTTAGAGAAATGAAACACCATCTATAAAGGAAAGACCATTAGAATCATAGCTGTCTTCTTAACAAAAACCTTCAAGTTGAGAAGGCTTGGAAAGAAGTATTTCAAGTCCTGAAAGAAAACAACAACTTCCAACCCAGATTGATGCACCCTGCAAAACTATCTTTCAAAATTAATGGAAAAACTAGATACTTCCATGACAAAGAACAACTGAAGAAATTCATGTACACCAAACCAACCCTAGAAAGATACTGAAAGCTATTCTAGATAGAGACAAAAATGACCACAATTCTTAGAACAACAAAAGAAAGAAACCACCATACAGAGCAAGCAATTAAACAGAGGGGAAAAGCAGGGAAGCAGCAACAGGAAAATAACATGATAAAGATAAATCAATACATATCAGTTATAATCATCAATGTAAATGGCCTAAATTCACCAATCAAAAGAAATAGATTGGCAGAATGGATCAAGAAAAAATATCCAATGCCAGGCGTGGTGGCACACACCTTTAATCCCAGCACTCGGGTGGCTGAGGTAGGAGGAGCGTTGTAAGTTTGAGGCAGACTTGGGCTACAACATGAGTGCAAGGCCAGCCTGAGCTACACTGAGAGTTTGGCTCAGCGGTTTATGTGCCTGTCAGGCAGGTGCAAGGTTGTGGGTTCAATTCCCAGTGCCACAAAAAAAAAAAAAAAAAAAAAAAAAAAAAAAAAAAAAAAAAAAAAAAAAAAAAAAAAAAAAAAAAAAAAAAAAAAAAAAAAAAAAAAAAAAAAAAGAAAAAAAAAGAAAAAAGACATCCAAAAATATGCTGTATAGAAGAAACACATTTAAGTAAAAAAGAAACTCACAGAGTGAAAATCAAAGGATGGAAAACAATATTCCATGCAACAGACACCAGAAAAACACAGGGGTAGTTATTCTGTTTGCAGACAATGTGAACTTCAAACCAAAAATGATCAAAAGAGATAAAGAAGGTCACTACATACTTGTTAGGGGAAAAATTCTAGAGAAAGAGATAACAACCATAAATATATCTTCACCAAAACATGGGAGACCCACCTATATTAGACAAATATATATATATTTTTTATTGTAAAGATAGTAAAATCCACCAGGTGTGTTGGCGCACACCTTTAATCCCAGCACTCGGGAGGCTGAGGTAGGAGGAGTGTTGTGAGTTCGAGGCTGGCTTGGGCTACAACGCGAGTGCAAGGCCGGCCTGAGCTACATAGTGCAACCCTGCCTCAAAAAACCAGGGCTGGGAGTTTGGCTCAGTGGCTTAAGCACCTGCCCTGGCAGGTGCAAGATTGTGAGTTCAATCCCTGGTGCTGCAAAAAAAAAAAAAAAAAAAAAAAAAAAAAAAAAAAAAAAAAAAAAAAAAAAAAAAAAAAAAAAAAAAAAAAAAAAAAAAAAAAAAAAAAAAAAAAAAAAAAAAAAAAAAAAAAAAAAAAAAAAAAAAAAAAAAAAAAAAAAAAAAAAAAAAAAAAAAAAAAAAAAAAAGAGAGAGAGACAGTAAATCCAGTGAAACATAACGGAACAAAGTCAATCAAAACAAAGCAGTAGAACTGGCACAGAACTTCAAAGAAAGATAATATGAAAAGAATAGCTACTATAGTATATGTTGTTATTTTCAGTATAGTTGACCATTCCAACACGTATAGTAAAATTAAAGCAAAAACAAAACACAATAAAACCTATAAAAACAGAATATAAAATAAAGCAAAAAAAGATTAATCAGAATAAAGCAAATCAGTGAGAACAATATTGGGCCTCGAACACAAGACAGAAGAGAATCCCCCATATTTTGCTACATTGCCTACTCTCATATTCCAAACAGATGCTCAGGCTGCAGGCCCCAGGCCTGCAAAATCCACAAAACATTACTAGCATTTAGTTGCTTTATGTACCTTAGTTGCTATCAATTTAGCCAGACCTCTGAACCAGCAGGTTGCCTATGGTGGGTGTGGGGTGGGGGAGGAATTCTTAGCCTGTGCACCAGCAGGCGTACAGGAGGCACATGCTTCCCTTCCTGGAGTCCAAGCCGGTCACGCAGGCCCCTGGAAGGCAGACTAGTTGTCTTCTGGTTGGAGCCGCTCCAACCCAGTGTGGCAGGTTCTTGAGAGGCCCATCTTTGACAAATATTAACAGATATGAAAAGTCAAATAAGCAGTAAAATAATTGTAATGGTGAAACTTAGTATATGTGCTGCCGAAGCGAGCACTGTAATGGTGAAACTTAATACCCCATTGTCACAAAGAGGTTGATCCGCTAGACAAAAAGTCATAAAAGAAATAACAGAACTGAATCAAACATATGAACAAATGAACTTAAAAGATGTCTACAGAATGCTCCAATGCTCCACCCAACAACATCAGAATACACATTCTTCAGAATACGCATGGGATGTTCTCTAAAGCAGACCATATACTAGTTCATAGAACATGCTTAAGTAAATGTAGAGGAACTGAAATTATCCCATGTATATTATCCAGCTGTAGTACACTGAAATTAGAAGTCAGTGGCAAAAGAAGCCATGAAAACTCCATGAACTCATGGAAATTAAATAACATCCTCCTTAACAACCAATGGGTCAGCCGGGCGTGGTGGTGCACGCCTTTAATCCCAGCACTCGGGAGGCTGAGGTAGGTGGAGCATTGTGAGTTCGAGGCCGGCTTGGGCTACAGCGTGAGCGTAAGGCCAACCTGAGCTACATAGTGCGACCCTGCGTCAAAAAAACCAGGGCCGGGAGTTTGGCTCAGTGCCTTAAGCGCCTGCCCTGGCAGGCGCGAGGTTGTGAGTTCAATCCCCAGTGCTGCAAAAAAACAAAAAACAAAAAACAAAAAAAACAAAAAAAACAAAAAAAAAACAAAAAAAAAACAACCAATGGGTCATAGGTGAAATTTAAAAAGATATTAAAAAATATCTACAATCAAATGAAAATGCAGATACAACATACCAAACCTGTGGGACACAATGAAAACAGTCCTAAGATGGATATGTAAAGCAGTGAATTATCACAACAGGAAAACAGAGCAAGCATAAATAACCCAAAGCTGCACTTCAAACTTCTAGAAAAAGAAAAGCAAATCAAGTCCAAAGCTCATACAAGAGAGGAAATTATCAACAATAGAGAAGAAATTAATGCAATTGAGATTAAGAAAACAATACAAAGAATTAAGAATTAATGAATCGAAGAGTTGGTTCTTTGAAAGAAAAACCAAAATTGATTAACTCATAGACAGACTTATCAAGAAAAGGAAAAAAAAACACTTAAATTCATGTAATGAGGAATGAAAGGGTGAAATCACTACAGATCCTGTGGAAACTCAAAAGATCATCAGTACCTCCTTTGAACATGTTTACTCACAAAGGCTGGCAAATACAGAAGAAATGGACAGGTTCCTAGAAAGGTATGAATTGCAAAAGCTGAATCAAGAAGATATAAAAATTTTGAACAATCCAATATCTGTTAATGAAACTGAAAATGTAGTTAAAAACTTACCGACAAAGAAAAGTCCAGGTCCTGATGGATTTACAGCTGAATACCACAAGAAATTTAGAGAAAATTTAACACCAATACTCCTCAAACTCTTTAATGAAATTGAAAGGGAAGCAGTTCTTCCTGAATCATTCCTGGAGGCAAGTATTATTCTGTTACCAAAATGAGGGAAAGACGCAACCAAAAAGAACTATAGGCCAATATACCTAATGAACATAGATGCAAAAATCATCAAGAAAATGGTAGCAAAAGGAATACTGCAAATTCTCAAGATTAAACACCATGACCAAGTGGGATTCATCCCAGGAATGCAGGGATGGTTCAACATACACAAATCAATAAACATAGTACACCCTATCAACAGATTCAAAGATAAAAATCACATGATCATATCAATAGATGAAGAAAAAAACTTTTGATAAAGTCCAACATTCCTTCATGATAAAAGCCCTACAGCAAATTGGAATAAATGGTCTCTACCTCAATCTGATAAATGCCATCAATGACAAACCAACAGCCAACGTTGTACTGAATGGACAAAAATTGAAAGCTTTCACTGAATTCATGAAAAGGACAAAGATGTCCACTGTCACCACTCCTATTCAGTATAGCTCTGAAAATGTTAGCCAGAGAAATTAGACAAGACACAGAAGTAAAAGGAATAAGGAAAGTAAAGGAAGATATTAAATTATCATTATTTGCAGATGACATGATAGTCTACATAGAAGACTCCCAAAACTCCACCAAAGACTAACAGAGTCAATAAGCAAATTCAGCAGTGTAGCTGGATACAAAGTCAATACTCATAAATCAATAGCATTCTTGTACACAAACAACAAACTCATCGAGAAAGAAATTAGGAAAACACACCCTTCACAATAGCATCTAAAAAAAAAGAGAAATATTTAGGAATCAATCTAACAAAGGAAGTAAAGGATCTATATACTGAAAATCATAGTACCCTGAAAAAGGGGATTGAAGAGGATATCAGACAATGGAAAGCTATCCCTTGTTCTTGTATAGGAAGAACCAACATAGTGAAAAAAGCCAAACTCCCAAAACTGTTATATAGATTTAAAGCAATCCCAATCAAAACACCATTAGCATACCTTGTAGATACAGAGAAAACATTCCTAAAACTCATTTGGAACCCAAAGAGAGCTAGGATATCAAAGGCAATCCTGGGCAACAAAGGCAAGGCAGGAGACATCATAATCCCAGACCTGAAATTATACTACAAAGCTACCATGGTAAAAATCAGCATGGTACTGGCAAAAACAAAACAAAATAAAACAACAAACAAACAAAAAAACAGACCTGAGGGGCCAGAAGTTTGGCTGAATGGCTTAAGCACCTGTCTGGCAGGTGCGAAGTTGTGAGTTCGATCCCTGGTGCCAGAAAAATAAACAAAGAAACAAACAAAAAAACCCCAAACCAGACCTGAGGATCAATTGAACAAAATTGAAGATACACACAAAACTACAAATACACTCAGTCACCTTATTTTTGACAAAGGGGTGAAATTGCTCACTGGAAGAAAGATAGCCTTGTTAATGATGCTGGAAAAATTGGCTTTCCACATGTCAAAGACTAAAACTAGACCCTTGTCTATCATCATGAACTAAAGTAAAGTCAAAATGGATCAGAGATCTAAATATTAAAACAGAAGCACTAATGTACTGGAAGAAGAGGTTGGTAAAAATCTGGAAGACATAGGGGTAAGCAGAGAGTATGTGAACAAAATGCAAACTGCTCGGAAAATACTTCAAAGAATCAACAACTTGTATCTCACCTTATTAAAAAGCTTTTGCACATCAAAATAAATCACCAAGAGAGTGAAAAGACAACCCACAGAATGGGAAAAAAAAATCTAGCCAACTGTCCCTCAGACTAAGAACTTCTACCTAGAACATTTAAAGAATTTTAAAAAATCAGACCCCCAAATTCAAAGATCCAGTCCAAAATTGGGCATCTAAGATGAATACAAACTTTCCAGATGAGGAAATACAAATGGCAAACAAATATATGAAAAATGTTCAGCATCACTGGTTATTCAAGATATTCAAATTAAAACAACACTGAGATTCCATCTCAACCCAGAAAGAATGGCTATCATCAAGAAATCAGCCAATAACAAATGCTGGAGGGGCTGTGGGGAAAAAGGCACCCTTTTCCACTGTTGGTAGGAGTGAAGACTGGTACAACCTGTGTGGAAATCAGTGTGAAGATTCCTAAATAAGGTAAGTTTGAAGGTCCCATTTGATCCACCTATTCCCCTTCTGGATATTTTCCCAAAAGAGTTGAAAACATCATACCACAGAGATATATGTGCACCCATATTTGCAGTAACACAATTTGTAATAGCTAAATCTTGGAAACAACCCAAATACCCATCAACAGAGGAATGGATTGAAAAAATGTATTTTTGCCATGCACGGGTCACTGCTGGACTGGGAACAGCCAGACTGAAACCTCTCCCCATGAGTCAGTGCCATTCACAGACTGGGGGGAGAGTGAACAAGGCCATACTGCAAGCAAGCCCAGTCTGGGAACCAGCACCACGCACGGACTGCTGCCAGACTGGGAAAAGCCAGACCCCAGCCCCTTCTGGTGCAAGGGATGGCAAACAAGAAGTACCAGTCCCCGCCTACCCTCCACCTCCCATAAGCAACTGGCTTATCTGGAAAAACACAGGTTATGATGATAGCTATCAAGGTGAAATGCAAATGGATGTCTGTGCTGCTTTGGTGTTTCACCAACATTGCAGGTCTAGGGCCATTGGTCCGATCATAGGTTCATAGGATAGTGGTGTGCAGTGTGGCATCTATGGGGGATCTCCTTCTGAGGGTTGCAGCCATTGTTGATTCCCTATGGTCTTGCTTTGGAAGTCCTATATCATTTCTATTGTTCTGTTGGGTTGAGTTTTATTCTCTTTTGTTTTGTTTGATTATGTTAAATCCAATGGCAAAAGCAGCTATTTCAAAGATAGCAAGATATATTATGGTAGCAATTTTGGATTTACTACTGGCTTGTTTTGAAGTCCTTTATTGCACTCATTGTTTTGTTTTTATTGTTTCTATTCTATTCTGTTGTGTTTGATTTTTACTATGTCTGAAGTTATCTGAAGCTATTTTGAAGACATCAAAAGGCATTATGATAACTATTGTTGATTTTGTAACGTTTTAAAGTCCTATATCTCTTACACTGGCTTGTTTTGATTGGTTTTATTCTGTTTTGTCCTCTTTAAAATAAAATTTAAAAAAAGTATTTTTATACAATGGAGTATTGCTCAGGTCTAAAGAAGGATAAATTCAAGACTTTTATAGGCAAATGGATGCAACTTCAGACCATACTCATAAGTGAAATAAATCACACTCACATATGTAAACATTGTATTGTCTCCCTAGTGCAAAAAATGGAAAGAATAGGACTCAAAATGTACAACAGATATTGTGAAACTGAAAGGGGAAGAAACTGCTCAAGAGGAAAGAACAATTGGGATGAGGGAAAGGAAAAAAGACAAAAGGGAACAGATTATATATATACACAAGATAGATAATTATACTATTAATCTCTGTTACTTCATCAAAGTGAATGGTTTAAGATTTGATGCCTGTATCTTGTAATCTGAGCAACTACTTTAAAGATAACAATATGTAATATATTAATCATTTTTAATCCCATATTACGTTGTTTTGAAATTTTGTATCATTTTTGTTCTTTTTTCATTTTAAAATTAAAAAAATAAAAATAAAATTGGAAAACATTTTTAAAATTGCGACAATGTGTATTGTTAATTAGAAGTTGTAATGTTCATTTTCTAAAATCTCTAATTTAAATGCAGATTTTAAAGAAAGTTGAAATATATCAGTTTAGTTATAGTCACTGAATCAAGTTAACAAATGAGAATCTCTTAGAAGTGAGAACTCCAAGGACATATATTTATTTATTGAAACAGTGTCTCACTATGTCATTCAGGCTGGCTTTGAACTCTTGATGATCCTCTAGTCTCAGCCTCCTAAGTGCTGGGATTTCAGGCATGTGTCACCACACTGGGCCCTCCAGAGACTTTTCAAAAACATTTCTGTTTTAGTTCTTTAACAACAGATTATTTGCCCTTAACATGCATAAGTCACTTAAACAACTCAGTACTTCACACACTTAACAAAACAAGAATTATATCAGAAATCTGAAGCATAAAGGAAAAAAGATAATACAACTAACCCTGGTCTCAAGGTTCTGCATATTCTCATTTGAAGGCCATGGGTTTGAGGCAGGTTCCACTGTGTCTCGACTGGGAATAACTCCGTGGTTGAGAACCAAACTATTATTATGAATCCCAATATAAGGGGGCTCAAAGAGAGGCCTTGCACTGTGAGTGTCCAATAAAGGTGTGTTCCGCCGTTTCTCCATGAGAAGTTCTCTACCAGCCTCCTCTAGTTTCTTATTGGCCCTGTGGAGATTGGAAAAGGCATGCACTTAGTATCTCATTCCCCCTGCATTACTAAGTAACTTGCATTTTTTAAAAAAAAAATTGCTACTGAGTATAAACTTCCCATTAATCAGTGTCTTAACCTTGAAAATGGGTCAGACACTTTCACTATGCACAAGTAGACATTAAAAGGTACCCCCAAACAAGTGCACACAGTGGAGTCTCTAACTAACAAGGGATTCAGGCAAGCAGGAGGCCTGGGAAAGGCTGCCACTGCTGCGGCTTAGTAGAAAAGTCGCCTCTGGGAAGTGCTCTGCCTAGAACACTCCTGAGGGTGTCACTAGCACATTTGATTAGAGGCAACATGCTGGGTATGGTATTTTGCTGCACTGTAACAGCCACTTCATTATGCATAGATATATTAAAACATCATAAATATCCACAACTGCAAAATTAAAATGGAGTAAAGAAAATCTAGAAGTACTTAATAAGCCTGTGCAGGGATTTCAGAAACCATTCCTGGAAGCCATTCTCAAGCCTTTGCTATCACCAAGGAAAAAGAACACTGGCACCGAGGAACTGTGGAAGGAGGGCCCGATGGTGACCTAAGAAACTAAAGCAGTTCCTTGGCCATCAACTTGGCACATCCTCCCTCCCTGGTGGCTCCTGCCCTTTCCTGCCTTCCACTCCCCCCCACCACCACGGGGCTGTTCTTCACCACAGTGTGAATTTTATGTGCCTTGGTCACCACGGTAACCCTTCCCTACATCACAAGTGTGCCTCTGTGGGGGAAGAAAGGGCAGAAAGAATAATCTGTCTCAAGGCTTCTTCTAGTGACCACACCAAAGGGAACAATTGAGGAAGTTTAATTGAGCACATGCCCAGAGCAACTATGTTAGTAGTGCCTGACCCTCTGGACTTAGGTTGAAATCTTCCAAAAAGTAATTAAATTTCTTAGTATTTCTATTCAAAATAAGGCTAACAAGCAATTTTATAACAATGTAACAATCTTAGTTATACAACTTCTAAAATATTTAGCTGAAAGTCTAATAGATCATTAAATATAATAGAACATTAAAAACAGCATAGAAAAATTAAAACATGGAAGAAATATATCCTGAGTTAACATTTTAAAGGCATATTCTTTTATATCATTATTTTCCAAAATTGTATCATCGGGTTTCACATCTTCTAATTTCATGAACCTATCTTGTTCACAATTATGTTTTAGAGATAAATCAATGTGCTCAATTTGTTTTGTGTGATTCTGTATTTTGACTTACATCTTCAGCTGATTTGATAATGATCTTGTAATTTGGAAGCCTTCTAGACAGGTTTTCTGATAAGTGTTCAGTTGCATTTTGTATAACTCTTCTTGAGACGTCATTTTAGACAGTTCAGTTTCCAGACATTTAATTTTTACTTCCATCTGACTTTTTATTTCTGCTTGTGTCTAAACAAATTTAAAGGATATATTTTTAAAATAATTAAAACTCAAATCATTACTGTGTTATTTCTTTCCTTCAGGATTTTTAAAAATTTGAACTCAGGGCCTGGCACATGCCAGACCAGTTGTCTGTCACTGAGATACCTGCCCAGCTCCACTGCTTCCTTTAGTTTTGAGTTAGAGATTCAGAGAATAACTTTAAAAATATGGGGAGAAAAAAGCTCTGCCATGGGGATGGAGATGAGACTCAGCAAGAAGACAAACCACGCCTTCCCATAAACCAGACTCCACCATGGGGACTGGAAAAAGACTCAGCAAGAAGACAAACCATGCCTTCCCATGAGCCAGGCTCTGCCAGTGGGACCAGGAAGAGACTCAGCAAGAAGACAAGCCACATCTTTCCAATAACCAGCTGGTGCACAGACTTGGAAATCAGGAGAGCATCTCCCATCAACTCGATTAGCAACTGACTGATTCAGAGAACTCAGGGTGAGATGATAGCAACTGAGGTGAAAGGAATAGCTTGATGCTTGTATTGTTTGATTGACTTTGCAGGCCTGGGGCTGGTGGTCTGGACATCTATTTGGAGGATGGCAGTGTGCCTTGTGGCAACTGTGGGGGATCTCCTCCTGTCTTGTTTTTAAAATCCAATGTTTTGTTCCATGTTACTGTAGTGCTTTATTCGTATATCTGTAACCTGAGCAACTTTTTTTTTTTGGCGGCACCTGGGATTGAACTCACAACCTTGTGCCTGCCAGACAGGCGCTTAAGCTACTGAGCCAAACTCCCAGCCCTAGTTTTATGAGGCTGGGTTGCACTATGTAGCTCAGGTCGGCCTTGTGCTCGCGTTGTAGCCCAAGCCGGCCTCGAATTCACAACGCTCCTCCTACCTCAGCCTGCCGAGTGCTGGGATTAAAGGTGTGCACCACCATGCCCAGTGATGAGCAACTATTTTGAAGATAACAATATGTGGTATGACAACCATTGTTAAATTCCTATCAACCTGTTTTGAAAACCTATATATCTGTTGTTGTTTTGCTTTTGTTGGTGTTGTTTCTTCGGTTTGCTTGCTTCTTGATTTTTCTGTTTTTTCTTTTTTCTCTTTGAAATAAAAAAAGATATGACAAAAGATGCCAGGGTTAAAGGTACTTGTAATCAATATCAACTGTCAAAACTGAATTTGAAAAGATTGAAATCATCATCTCTCCCCCAACCAGGAGTGCTGAGGATCAAACCCACAGTCTTGCACCTGGTATGCAACTGCTCTATCACTGAGCTGTACCTTCAGCTCTAAATCACCCTTAGTGTTTATGTTAGTGTTCATGTAATCTGATTAATCAAACAATAACACAATCATTTCTAATTTTAAAAGTTGAACAATATAACCTAAAAACAATTCAAGAAAATGGTACAACTTGTACATCACATTCTTTTGTTTTCTTCCTGGGTATTGTTTTATGCAAAGAAATCTTAGAAGTCAAATGATTCTCTAATGAAATTCATTACTCTGAAAGATCAATTTATTTATGGAAACTGAAATATTTAAAGGGAAAAAGAGATACTATCTTTCCTCTAGAAATCTGTAAACAAACTAGGCCCAGGGATTTAGCTCAGTGGAGTAAGTGCCTGCCTGGCAAGTGCGAGGTCATGAGTTATATCCTTGGTACAAAAAAAAAAAAAAAAAAGGAAATCTGCAAACAAACTGCTATGACACAAGCAGAGGAATCATATATAATATACACATCTAAATATACTTTTCAGCAAGATAAAACAAAGCACATTACACATAAAAAACTCACCTGTAAAAACTGATGGACTTGTTTTAATTTTTCTGCTAAGTCTTGTCTTACTCTTTCTTCAATCTCCTGTTTATGTTGTATTTTGCCATGTTCTACCACATTTTTTTCTATGTGACATCTGAGGGTTACTACTTCTTGTTCCATCTTTGTTTTATTGTTCTGTAGTTTTAGACATTTCTTTTCTATATTTTTCAAAGACAATAACTCCTGCAGAATAAATTGCCTTTTTAAATTCAGATACAGACCTTTTCACTGGCATCTCTTTTCCTTTATAAAATCCAAACAGAAGGCACATTCCTCCTGGAGAGATCATCTGTATAAGGACCTAGTATTCATTCTTGATGAAGAACACAGCTTACAAAGAACTCACTCCCATAACCACACTGTAGGGCTTATGTTATAAAAGAAATTCATAATTCTATATCAAATAACTACAGAAATTTCTTGGAATTCTAAAAATTATTTTAACGTAAATAATTTTTATGCTAATGCAGTGACCCTAACACATAGGCATCCAGGCCAAGAAACATTCACAGGAGCCAACAGGTGGAAATGACCCACATGACCATCAGTGGGTGATGGGTAAGTAAAGTGTGGTAAAAATAAAACCTTAGTTTTAGACTACTACAATTTTTCATACTAAAATTCTACTGCTAAAAGCATTAATTTTGTGAATTCAGTAGCATGTAGTATCCGTATGTATATGACAAATATTTTAATGAGATTTTTCATATTGCCTAAGATTCTTGTATGCTACTACTAGAGAAATATAAAATTCTTTTTAAGCTGACAGCAATTGCTCAAACTGACTTACCATATTAGTACTCAGTAGGCTTTTCTGAAGCTCTTGATTTTCCTCCGTTTGTTTTTCTATTATAACTTTTAACTTGGAATTTTCAAGTTCAAGCCTAAAATGTATTTGAAAAATTACTTTTACACATCAATTTAAAAAAATATCACTTATTTCTGAGCAAATATCTGAAAGAGAAATTATATACATTATTAAACATTTGAAAAGGAGATGATACGGTAACTATCACTTTTCTAGCACATTTTATGAATAATATGCAAAATTTAGGAATAATGTGTAAAAATTATGCATTACCTTTTTTTAATGGTCCTGGGGATTGAACCCAAGGCCTCAAGCATGCAAAGCTCATACTACTACTGAGCTCCAGCCCAAGCCCTACGTTATGGATTTCAAATAACTTCTAGCTGAAGTTTTTCTGTGGCTTTTATATCATAACTGATGTATTTATATCATAACTGGTATGTATTTATATCATAACTGATATATCATAACTTATTTATATCATAACTGATATTATTTATATTGATGCATTTGTATTATAACTGGTATTATTCTCATACTATGCAGTTCATATGCTTTATAAATACTCAAATTATTTTATATGTTACTTTAAGTTATACTTTTGTAGGCAGTCTTACTCAGCACTTCGTATAGTCCCTTTGTGTTGAACATGTGCTTCTTGCAACTGAAACAAAGAACAAAAAAATTACTAATAATTTGTATAAATCTGTCCACTTTTTAAAGTGATAAATTATATTGAAACACAATACTCCTTTATCTGCATACTAAGCAACTTTTGTGCTATAACAGCAGACTTAACTGAATAGTTCTATAGGATTCTGAAAGACTTTGAAAATAAGACTGTAATACATGAATCTTGGAAATGTAGATTGTGTTGTCACCAGTCTTTTTCAGAACAGCAAGTGTTTTATGTTAATTTAAATTACATTTCCAGAAGTTGTAATTCTCTGTAAGGAACAATGGCATTTCCAAATATAATAACAACATGATTCATACATTTTTTTGGGGGGGAGGACTTAATTCAATAAAAGCATTATCTTGTAAACTTCTGATTCCCATAATTCCAGTCAGAAAATTGTAAAGCTCTCCAGACCTATCCAGGTCCTTCCTGCTTTACCAGCTGTGAACAGTCACTGCTACCTCCCTCTGCTCCTCCTATCCCACTTTGCTCCCTGAGGCAGCAGCCACTGCTGTTTAGTCCTGCTTCTTTCTTTTTGTAATTTTAAACTCAGCTCCTTAAATCTCAAGACTTCCACTCAGGTTGCCTAATCCATATTTCCAGCTCTAACCTCCTGAATTCTTGAGCTCACATCTCACAGATGATAACAGCATAAGCCCTGCTTGGTGTGGATTATAACTGTAGATAGCTAACCCCATACACTCTGTATTCATTCTTGTTGAAGTTAACTTTGAGTGCAGTAATTTTCTAATCTTGTGGGGAGGAAGGCCTTCCATTTAGGATGCTGACCAACAATTGTCTCCTGTTTTCCTTTATAATGCTAGACTTTTCCATGGGTCAGATCATCAGATTTTTCACTATTTTCTGTTTTAAAATATTAATTTTATTGGTACATTTTAGATATACATAATTGTAGTGAGCCATTGAATCTAGGGATTGATCACATTTGTGGGTCTAAAGCAAGAGCAGCCCTAAACAGAGAGCCCAAAACAAGCCATGTAAACAAGCTGTTCCAGCTCCAAGAAGGCAAGGGGCCCAGGCCAGCCAGGCAAACAACTTGCTAGGCAGCCGGGTTGGTTGAAATTGACATTCTTCTTCAGAGTGTATGGAGTATATAAATAAACTGCTACAGTGGTTGAGCAGTTCCTTGTTGGGAGCTATTGAAGCTGGAAATCAACCTAGGGCATGGCCCAGACATAACCATTCCAAGAGCAAAGAGCACCTGGGGCAAGCCAGGTGAAGAAGCTACTTCAGCCTAGAGAACACCTAGCCCCAAGACAATCTGAGCAGTGGGTTGCTAGGACAACAGGGTGTCATGTGACATTAAGTTGCTAAAAGGTATAAATAAACTCCTCTGCAGTGAGGGGCCAATACCTTTCTTCCCATCAGGAAAGTAAGGGCTCCACCTGACCCCAGCTTTGTCTCTATTTTTCTCATCCTCTCGTGGTCCTTCACCCCAAGAACCTCAGGAGCCACGTGGGTTGTGGCATTCCTTTCCTCCCATTGAGAGGATAAGGGTTCCACCTGACCCCCAACTTTTGTTTCTTCATTGTTTTCTCATTCTCTTGCAGTCCTTCCCCCCAGGAACATCTAGAGCCACAGCCAGTCACTACACATAATGATCACATTCATCAGAGAACATCTGCACATGTACATGATGTTTCTTGATTCTTTTTTCTCCAGATCCCCTCTCCTCCCTTCAATCACTCTTCCCCTCATGTTTACAAAAACTTTGTTTCCATTTTCTTCCTTTTCTTTTCCCTTCCTTCCTTTGTCCCTTCCCCACAGCTTGTTCCCCTTCTGATTTAAATATTTTCTTCCTCTTTCCCAATATCTGTTACATACTTTGGTTTCACCCACTAGAGAAACAATGTGATACTTAAACATGTATTGGATTTATTTCATCTAAAAGTAAAGATTCTAGGGCCGGGAGTTTGGCTCAGCAGCTTACATGCCTGTCAGGCAGGCACGAGACTGTGAGTTCAATCCCTGGGGCCGCAAAAATAAATAAATAAATAAATAAATAAATAAATAAATAAATAAATATATAAATGTAAAGATTCTTTTTTTTCTTCCTTCTTTCCCTCCCCTTTCCCTAGTTTCCCTTTCTTTTTAACAATTTCTTCCATTTCACAATACCTTTAATACAGGTTGTTCTTTATGTACACATTTGGTATCTCATGGCAGAGAAATGATTCAATATTTACACGTGTGAGTCCAATTTATTTCACTTAACAGCATGTTCTCAGGGTGCATCCATTTACCTAGAAATGTCTCAAGTTTATCTTTCTTTATAGTTTAGCAGTACTCTACTGTATAAAAAAAACCCACATCTTCTTTATCCATTACTTGATGGGCATTTTGGTGTTTCCAAGATTTAGTTACTACAAACTACTATTATAAACATGGGTGTGTATATATCACTGTGGTATGATGTTTTTAATTCTTCCAGAAAGACACTAAGAAGGGGAATGATTGGGTCAAATGAAATCTCTAATCCTCGTTTTGTTTTTTTTTTAGTAATTTCCACATTGATTTCCACAATGATTACACCAGTCTGCACTCCCACCAACAGTGCTTTTTCCCCACAATCCCTCAATCATTTGTTATTGGTTGATTTCTTGATAACAGCCCTCTTTCTAGGGGTGAGATGCAATCTCAGCATTGTCTTAATTTGCACCTCTTGAATGATCAGTAATGTTGAACATCTTTTCATATATTTATTTGCCATTTGTATTTCTTCCTCTGAGAAGTGAATGTTCATCATGGATGCCCATTTCTGGATTGGGCCTTTAAATTTGGGGGGGGGGAGGTCTGATTTTTCTCAATTCTTTATATGTTTCATATATAACTCTACACTGTGTGTTGTCTTTCACTCTTTTGGTAATTTATTTTCCTGTGAAACAGTTTGTCAATCAGATGAGATCTCAGTTGTTGATTCTTTGTAGTATTTTCTGTGCAATTGGGGTTTTGTTCATGAGATGTTTGTCTACATCTGTATCTTCAAGAGTTCTGTCTATTCTCTCTTCCAGAAGATTTAGTGTTTTTGTTTTAATATTTAGATCTTTGATCCATTTTGATTTTAGTGCACAGGGATAGATATGGGCCCAATTTTAGTCTCAAGCATGTGGAAAGCCAGATTTTCCAGCGTTGTTTATTGAAGAGTCTATTTTTCTTCCAATGAATGTGCTTGGTCCCTTTGTCAAAGATAAAGGCTGAACGTGTTTGGGGTTGCTTATGTATCTTCTAATCTGTTCCATAGATCCTCAGGTCTATTTTATTGTCAGTACCATGCTGCTTTTATCACAGTAGCTTTGCAGTACAATTTCAAGTCTGGGATTGTGATGCTCCCTGTCTTGTCTCTGTTGTCTAGGATTGTGTTTGCTATTCTAGATCTCTTCCGTTTCCAAATGAATTTTAGCACTGTTTTCTCTACTTCTGTGAGGTATGCTAATGGTATTTTGGTTGAGATTACATTAAATCTGTCTACCAATTTTGGGAGTATGGCCATTTTCATTATGCTGGTTCTTCTTATCCATGAGCAAGGCTATCTTTTCCATATTCTGATATCATCTTTGCTCTTTTTTTTCAGAGTATTTTAATTTTCAATGTATAGATCTTTTAGTTCCTTTATTAGATCGATTCCTAAGTACTTCATTTTTGGGGGATGATATTGTAAAGGGTGTGGTTTCCCTAAATTCTCTCAGTGAATTTATTTGTGTGCAGAAATGTTATTGACTTTTGAGTGTTGACTTTGTATCCAGCTACATTACTGAATTTGGTTATTACATATATAAGTCTTTCAATGGAGTTTTGAGCTGTTCTATGTAGAGTATCATGTCATCTGCAAATAGTGATAATTTAACTTCTCCTTTTCCTATTCTTATTCCTTTTATTTCTTTTTCTTGTACAGTTGTTCTGAGTAATGTTTCCAGAACTATATTGAATAGCAGGGGTGATAGTGGACATCTTGTATTATTCCTGAACTTATAGTGAAAGCTTTCTATTTTTGGCCTTTTAGTATGATGTTGGCACTTGGATTGTCAGATGGCTTTTCTCAGATTGATATAAATACCATATATTTCAATTTTTCTGTAGGTTTTTAAAATCATAAATGGGTGTTGGACTTTGTCAAAAGATTTTTCTGCATCTATTGAGATCATCATATGATTTTTGTCTTTGTCTCCATTATATGGTGATTTACAATTATTGAATTGTGTATTTTGAACCATCCCTACATTCCTGGAATGAATCCTACCTGGTCATGGTGTATAATCTTTTTGATGATTTGATGCATTTTGTTTGCCAACAACTTAAGAGAGGATTTTTTGCCTGTAGTTTTCTTTTTTGGTTGGTTCTTCTCTGATTTTGATATCAGGATAATGCTTTCCTCCAGGAGTGACTCTGGGAGTATTGCTTCCCTTTCAATTTTGTTAAAGAGTTTCAACAGCAGTGGTATTATAGCTTCTATAAATCTCTTGTAAAATTCAAGAAAAAATTTCTCCAATTGATATTAGCACAAACCTTCCTTTTCTATGAACTAAGAAACACTAATAGTATAACTAACTTGCATGATCTTCTGGATTTCTGCAGGATCCACTGTGTTTTCTCCCTTTTCATTCTTAATTGCTTGAATTTGAGTATTTTCTTTCCTCTTTTTGATGAGGTTGGCTAAGACTTTATCAGTTTTATTTAATCTTTCAAATAATCAACTCTGATTCATTGATTATTTGTATTGCTTTCTTAGTCTCAATTGCATTGATTTCTGTTCTTAGCTTTGTACTTTCTTCCCTCTTTCAAGCTTTGGGTTTGATTTGCTCTGTTTTCTGTAAGTTTGAGTTTCAACATTAGGATGTGTATTTGAGCTCATTCTGTTTTCTTGATGTGAGAATTCATCACTATGAATTTCCTCTTAGAACTGGTTTCATTGCATCCCATAAGTTCCAGTATGTTGTATCAGCATTATCATTTAATCACTGATACTATTTAATTTCTTCTTTAATTATCTGTGTGACCCACTGGTTGTTTAGAAGGATGTTGTTTAATTTCCATGTGTTTTTGCACTTTCTGTGCCTTCTATTACTGTTGATTTCCAATTGCATCACACTATGGTCAGATAACATACATGAGGTGATTTCAATTCCTCTGCATATACTATGCATGTTCTATGAGCTAGTATGTGGCCTGTTTTGGAGAATGTTCCAAGAACAGCTGAGAAGAATCTGTATTCTGATGTTGTGTTGTAGAACACTCTGTAGACATCTATTAAGTCCATTTGTTCACAGATTTGGTTTAGTTCTGATATTTCTTTCTCGAGTTTTTGTCTGATTGATCTATTTATGACAGTGGGGTACTAAGGTCTCCCACTACTATTATGTTAGTGCTAATTTCATGTTTCATGCCTGTTAATATTTATTTTATGTAGTTTGGTGCACTGGTATTTTGTGCATATATATTCATGATTATTATCTCTTCTTGGAGGTTGCCCTTAATGGGTATATAGTGACTTTGTCTCTTTCGATCAGTCTTGGCTTGAAGTTCACATTGTCTACAAATAGAATAGCTACCTGTGATTTTTTTTCTGAGTTCCTGTGGTCTGGAGAATTTCTTTTCTATCCTTTGATTTTCAGTCTATAAAATTCTTTTTGAGTTAGATTTGTTTCTTGAATGCAGCACATTGTTGGATCTTGCTTCATCTTTTCTGACAGTCTGTTTCTTTTGATTGATGAACTGAGACCATTTACAGTGACGGTTATAACTGCCATGTATTGGTTTATCCTTCTCATATTATTTTCCTGTTGTTGGTACCCTGTCTCCCTTCAATTTAATTTCTTTCCCTGCCTACTTCTTTTATTAGAATTTTGGCCTTTTTCTAAAATATCCTTCTGAGCATTTTGGATAGCTGGTTTGGTGGTCATGAATTTCTTCAGTTTTTCTTTGTCATGGAAGTATCTTATTTCTCTATTAATTTTGAAATACAGCTTAGCAGGGTACATCAATCTAGGTTGGAAGTTGTTTTCTTTCAAGAGTTGAAATACTTAATTCCAAGCTCTCCTTGATTTGAAGTCTTGTTATTCTGATGGGCTTTCTGTTATAGATGATCTGTATTTTTCTCTCTAGCAGATTTTAATATTCTATTCTTGTGATGAGCTTCTGGGACCTTGTTATATACTTTGGTGTAGATTTCTTTCAGTCATGGCTGATTGGAGTTCTATAAGTCTCACTTACTTATATGTCAAATTCTTTATCCATGTTTGGAAACCTTTTTGCCATTACTTCTGTGCAGAAATTCTAATGACATTTGAGCTACTTTTGGCTTTCTCATTAACTCCAGTCTTATCTTTTTTTTCTGTAAGAGAAAAAAACACAGAAAAGAAAAACAAAAAGCAAAAGAGACAAACAACAATAAATCCAATACAATAACAGTATAGGTTTACAAAACAAGATGATAGGAATTTGACAATGGTTATGATATTGCAAAATATTATCTTCAAAAGGGTTGCTTAGATTAACAGATATAGACATATAAAATTGATCTAATCATATGAGTATTAATTGTTCTTTTTCAATAACTAGTACATTTAGTATAGTCATTTTAGCTACTGTACAAACACACACACAAACACACTAATGTATGTCTTTGTCCTTTTCCTTTCCTTCTTTCCTCCATTTCCCAATCCCAATTACTTTTCTTCTTTGAGCAGTTTCTTTTCTTTACACAGTATTTATTGTAGATTTTGAATCATATATACTTTTTTCAGTTTCTTACACTAGGGAGACAATACAGTATTTACACATGGGAGTTTGATTTATTTCACTTATGAGTATGGTCTCAAATTGTATTCCTTTACTTATAAAAGTCTCAATGCAATATTTCTTTATAGCTGAGTAGTACTCCATTGTATAAAAATACCACATCCTTTTTATCCATTCCTTGATTGATGGGCACTTGGCTTGTTTCCAAGATTTGGCTATTACAAATTGTGCTACTATAAACATGGGTGCACACAGGTCACTGTGGTATGATGTTTTCAATTCTTCTGGGAAAATACCCAGAAGTGGGATATCTGGGTCAAAGGGAATCACTAATCCTAGCTTCTTGAGGAATCTCCACACTGATCTCCACAGTGGTTGCACCAGCCTACATTTCCACCAACAGTGGAGAAGAGTTCCTTTTCCCCCACAGCCCCTCTACCATTTGTTACTGGTTGGGTTCTTGATCTTGGCCATTCTTTCCAGATTGAGATGGAATCTCAGTGTTGTTTAAATTTGCATTTCCCAAATGAACATTGATGTTGAACATTTTTATGTATTTATTTGCCATTTGTATTTTTTCCTCTAAGAAATGCATATTCATCTCAGATGCCCATTTTTGGGTTGGGCCCATGAATTTTGGAGGCCTGATTTTTAAAAATTCTTTGTAAGTCTTAGATAAAAGTCCTTCATCTGAGGGACAGTTGGATAAGATATTTTCCCAATTCATGGGTTTTCTTTTCACTTTGTTGGAGATTTCCTTTGACATGCAAAAACTTTTTAATAAGATGAGATCCCAGTTGTTGATCCTGGGGAGTATTTCCCATGCAGCTTGATTTTTGTTCATGAATTCTCTGCCTACTCCTATGTTGTCAAGATTTTTACCTAGTCTTCCAGCAGATTTAGTGTCTCTGTTTTAATATTTAGATCTTTGACCCACTTTGACTTTATTTTAATGCATGGTGATAGACATGGATCTAGTTTCAATTTTTGGCATATGGAAAGCCAGTTTTTCCTGCACCACTTATTAAAGAGGTTATCTTTCTTTCAGTGAACATGTTTGGCCCCTTTATCAAAGATATGGCTGAATGTGTTTGTAGTTCTGGCTGTATCTTCTAATCGGTATTGGTTGGATCCTGTGTGCCCCCAAGGACTTGTAATTTGGATGGGGCTGAGTCTGGTGTTTGGGGTTGGTTTGTTGTCTAGTTTTGGGTTAGGGTTAGGGTGATGTGAGTGCTGCACCAGCCCAGGGGTGGAGCTGACATACAGAGTAAGGCAGGAGGAGTGTGGATCTTGCTCTCTTTGCTCTCTCTTGCCAGTTCACTTGCTGTTTGGCAACTGCCATGAGTGGCTGCCCCACTATGCCACTCTGCCTTGGAGCCAACTAAGTATGGACTGGAAACCCCCGAGAACTGTAAGAAATAAACCTTTCCTTCCCTAATTTTGGGTGTCAGGTATTTTGTCTTGGCAATGAGTAAAAAGTAACTAAGACATAATCTATTCCATTGAGCTTTAGGTCTTTTATTCCAGTACCATGCTGATTTTATCACAGTAGCTTTGTAATATAACTTCAAATCAGGGATTGTGATGCCTCCTGCCTTGCCTTTGTTGCTCAGAATTGCCTTTGCTATTCTAGGTCTCTTCTGGTTTCAGATGAATTTTAGGAATGATTTCTCTAGATCTGTGAGGTAAACTAATGGTATTTTGATTGGAATTGCATTAAATTTGTATAACAATTTTGGGAGAATGGCCATTTTCACGATATTTGTTCTTCCTATCCATGAACAGGGAATATCTTTCCATTTTCTGAAATCCTCTTCACTTTCCTTTTCCAGTCATGTAATTTTCACTGTATAGATTTTTTACTTCTTTTGTTAGACAGATTCCTAAGTATTTCATTTTTTGGATGCTATAGTGAAGGTTGCAGTTTCCCTTATTTCTTTCTCAGTGAGTTTGTTGTTTGTGTACAAGAATGCTATTGATTTTTCAGTGTTGACCTTGTATCCAGCAACATTACTGAATTTGGTTATTACTTCTAGAAGTCTTTCAATGGAGTTTGGGGGCTCTCCTATATACCTTATCATGTCATCTGCAAATAATGATAATTTAACCTCTTCTGTTCCTATTCTTATTTCTTTTATTTCTCTCTATTGTCTAATTCTCTGGCTGTTTCCAGAACTATATTGAACAGGAGTGGTGATAATGGACATCCTTGTCTTGTTCCTTATTTTAGGTTGAAAGTTTTCAGTGTTTGTCCATTTAGTAAGATGTTGGCTACTGGTTTATCATATACGGTTTTTATCAGGTTGAGGTAGAGACCATCTATTCTGATTTTCTGTAGGGTTTTTTTCATGAATGAGTGCTGGATTTTGTTGAAAGCTTTTTCTGCATCTATTGAGATGATCATGCGATTCTTGTCTTTGGCCCTGTTGATATGGTGTATTACATTTATTGATTTGTGTATGTTGAACCATCACTGCATTCCTGGGATGAATCTCACTTAATGGTGGTGTAAATCTTCCTGATGACTTGTTTCATTCTATTTGCCAGTATTTTATTGAGAATTTTTGCATCTATGTTCATTAGGCAGATCGACCTACAATTTTTTCTTTCCTTTTTTTTTTTTTTTTGAGTCTTTCTCTAGTTTTGGTATAAGGGTAATACTTGCTTCCAGGAATGATTTAGGGAGACTTGCTTCCTTTTCAATTTCATTGAAGAGTTTGAGGAGTGTTGGCATTAAGCCTTCCCTAAATTTTTTGTAGAATTCAACAGTGAATCCATCAGGACCTGGGCTCTTCTTTGTTGATAAGGTTCTAATTACATTTTCAATTTCATTAGCTGAAATTGGGTTATTCAGCAATTTTACATCTTCTTGATTCAGCTTTGGTAATTCATAGGTTTCTAGGAATCTGTCCATTTCTTCTGTGTTATTGAACCTATGAGAGTAAAGGTTTTCAAAGTAGGTATTGATGATCTTCTGTATTTCCACAGGGTCTATAGTCATTTCACCCTCTTCATTTCTTTCTTTTCTTTTCCTTTTTTTCCAGCACAGGGGATTGAACTCAGAACCTTGCACCTGCCTGACAGGTGTGTAAGCCGCTGAGCCAAACTCCCAGCCTTGGTTTTCTTTTGAGTCAGGGTCGCACTGTATAGCTCAGGCCGGCCTTGTGCTTGCGTTGTAGCCCAAGCCAGCCTCGAACTCACAACGCTCCTCCTACCGCAGCCTCCCGAACCTCTTCATTTCTTATTGCATGGATTTGAGTTGTTTCTTTCCTCTTTTTTATAAGGTTGGCTAGGGGTTTATTATTTATTCTTTCAAAGAACCAACTCTTCAATTCATTAATTCTTTGTATTGTTTTCCTAGTTTCAATTCAATTAATTTCCACTCTCGTCTTTATATTTTCCTCTCTTCTTTGGGCTTTGGACCTTACTTGCTGTTCTTTTTCTAGAAATTTGAGGTGCAGCACTAGGTTGTTTATGTGTGTTCTTTCCATTTTTCTGATGTGGGAGTTTAGTGCTATAAATTTCCCTCTGAGAACTGCTTTCATTGTGTCCCACAGGTTCCAGTAATTCGTATTTGCATTTTCATTCAATTGTAGATATTGTTTAATTTCTTCTTTAAGTTCTTCTGTGACTCATGAATTGTTTAGGAGAGAGTTAATTTCCATGTATTTATGGGGTTCTTGTGTTTCTTTTTTTCATTAATTTCCAATTTTATTGCACTATGGTCAGATAATATGCATGGAATTACTTCAATTCCTTCACATTTACTTAAGCATGTTCTGTGGGCTAGTATATGATCTATTTTAGAGAATGACCCATGTGCAGCTGAGAAGAATGTGTATTCTGATATTGGGTGGAACACTCAGTACACATCTACTAGGTTCATTTGTTCACAAGTTTGATTCAGTTCTGCTATTTCTTTGCTGATTTTGTTTGGTTGATCTGTCTCTTTGTGAAAGTGTGGTGTTAATGTCTCCTGTTAAAACTGTATTACTTTTATTTGGTTTTTCATGTCTGTTAAGATTTGTCTTACATAGGTGCTCCCATATTTGGTGCACATATATTTATGATCGTAATCCCTTCCTCTTCAAATTTTCCCTTAAGAAGTATGTAGTGAGCTTCTTTATCTCTTTTGATCGTTCTTGGTTTGAAGTTCACATTGTCTGCAAACCAAATAGCTACCCCTGCTTTTTTCTGGGTTCCTGCTGCATGAAGTATTGTTTTCCATCCTTTGAGTTTTAGTCTATGAATTTCCTTTTGGTTAAATGTGTTTCTTGGACACAGCATATTGTTAGATTTTGTTTCTTAACCCAGTCCACCAGTCTGTTTCTTTTTATGGGTGAGTTGAGACCATTTACACTGATTGATATAACTGATATGTACTGACCACTGTCATGTTATCTTTCTGTTGTTGGTTTTCTACTTTTTCTGTTTAATTATTTGCTCTGCTTAGTAGTTTCCTTTTGCTATTGTTCTTGGGATTTTAGTTACCTCTGTCTCTTTCTAGAGTGTCTTTAAGTACTCTTTGTAGTGTTGGTTTGGTGGCCATAAATTTCTTCATTTGCTCTTTGTCATGGAAATATCTTATTTCTCCATCAATTTTTAAAGATAGTTTTTCAGGATACATCAATCTGGGTTAAAAGTTGTTGTCTTTTGGGATTTGAAATACTTCACTCCAAGCTCTTCTTGATTTGAAGGTTTGTGTTGAGAAGTCTGCCATAATTCTAACAGGCTTTTTTCAATCCGTTTCTTTTCTCTGACCATTTTTAGTATTTTGTTCTTTTGCTGAATTTCTGTTATTTTAATTATTATATGTCTGTGTGAAGATTTATTTTGGTTATGGTTAATTGGGGTTCTGTATGCCTCACTTACCTGTGTATCAGATTCTCTTCCCATATTTGGAAAATTTTCTCTTATTTCTGCAAATAATCTTCACAGCTCATTCATATTGACCCCTGCTTTTTCATTTATGCCTCTTAATCTTATATTGCTTCTCTTGCATCATCTTGCACTGTTGAATTGTTGTTTCCTGGTTCCTTGTTATTTTTAAGAGATCTTTTGTTTCGTGATCATAAGCTTCCATGCTGCCTTCAAGGTCTGAGACTCTATCTTCAGCTTCATTCAAGTGGTTTTGCCAACTTTCAATGGAATTTTTAATTTCGTGAATATCCCTTTGAATCTGTTTCATGCATTCTAATTCTTCTTATATTGTTCATTCAAAGTTTCCATCATTTTTTATATTCTTCTATTTTTTAAATCTAGATTTTCTTTAGATACACACAGCATCTTTCATAATGATTATCATTTCATTTTCTACCTGAACATTTATTTCTGATCTGATTTCCTCTATAGCTTCACGGAGTTGTTTCTTACTTTAGTTCCTACCATTTCAGAAAGTTCAGTCATGCAATTTCCAGTGTCTTCTATTTTAGTGTCTCTTGGGTTTGTTCTCGGTGGGCTGGAGGACTGAGACTGCATCTTGCTCTTTATTTTGTCATTTTCCTCTGGGACCTGTGTGGTTGGGCAGGCAGCCTCCCAATGGATTGCACTGGAATGCTGTGCTGGTTAGAGCTTCAATCCTCCAATATCCCCATGGCTAGCTAGGGTGCACCGCAAACTATTGTGCCAGAGCCTTGTGCCCTGTTGCTTGTGAGTCTAGTCACATGTTCTCTTGATGTGCTGTGTTGAGTTGCTCTGGGACTCTGGGGTGGGCAGAACTTGTATCCTCCCTGCAGCTAGCAGGGGCACACCTCCAGAGTGTGTCACCAGGGCCCAGAACCTGGCTGACTAGAATTCAGAACTTCCACAACTGAGGTGGCTATCACAGACACATGCCCAGGGTGTGGCAATGGGGCCTACAACCTGGCTGCGTAGAGTTCAGAACCTCTAGGACCCAGGTACCTAGCAGGTATGCACTCTTGGAGTGTGGCACTGGGTCCTTATATCTGTTTGGGTGGAGTTCAGAAACTCCAGGACCCAGGTGGTTAGGCAGAGCACACCCCCAGGGTGTGGCACCACCAGGACCTTGTGCCTGGCTGCGAGGAGTTCAGAGCCCCTACAGTGTGTGGCTAGCCAGAGCACAACTGTGGCATATGGTACTGGGGCCTTGCTCCTGACTGGGACCTGCCACATGGCTAGCTGGGTTGCACCCCTGAATTATGGAGTTGGGGCCTTGTGCTCTGATGGGCGGAGCTCAAATTCTCCACGACCCATCAGCTATGCTGGTCACTCCAATTAGCAGCTCTGGGGCTCTGGGCTGGGCTGAGCTCAGCACCTCTGTGATCTGTGAGGCTGGCCAGGTGTTTCCCTGGTGGGTTGTGGTGGGATACTGGGCTGGGCAGAGCTCAAATCCTCTGTGAAGCTAGCAAGTATGCACTCCCAGAGTGTGGCACCGGGGCCTTATGCCTAGCTGGGTAGAGTTCAGAACTTCCAGGACCCAGGCAGCTAGGCAGAGTGCACCCCATTGTGTGGGACCATTGGGACCTTGTGTCTGGCTGCAAGAAGTTCAGAGCCTCTGGAGCACTCCAGTCTTATTTATTTGCTTAATCTTGCAGCTGTTGGATTTTTCATGGCCTTTTGTTATTTTTGAGATATTCTAGTCATGGTCACTAACTGTAATCCTGTCTTCTAGATCTGATATTCTATCTTTGCTGTCACTCAATCTATTTCATATGCTTTCAGTGGGATATTTATTCTGGATATCTATTTGGATGTGTTTCATGGCTTCCATTTCTTTCCTATGTTGGGCATTCACGGTTTCCACCACTTTCCCAAGTACCTCTATTTTTTAATCTGTGTCTATTCTAAGTTTGTTGGATATGTCTTTCATTTTGATTTTTTTTTTACCTGAGAGGTCATTTTTCTCTATTGGCAAATCTATTTATTTTTTCACTTCTACTGCTATAATTTCAGAAAGAGTCAATGTGTGATTTCTGATTTCCTCTATTTCACTGTTTTCTGAACTTGTCCTGAGTGGGCTGGGTGGGTTGGGTGGGCTGGGGTTGCATTTTTCTTCTGCCTCATGTCATTTTCTATGTTTTATTTTCTGTGTTGTTGCTTATAGATTCATTATGGTAGATAGTTTATCACTAGTATTGACTCTTCGCTAGGAAATGTCTATTCCTCTGAGCTGTCTGCTAGGTTCTATCCCAAGAGCCTACCTTCTCAATTTATTAAGGAAGAGAAATTAATATTTATTTGGCTCAGCATCCCATCCTTTGCTACTGGACTACAGTGATGGGTTATTATTCCAGGCAATCACACCCTAGATAATCACAATGTTGTCACATAAGGGAGAAAAACTGACTACAACATATATGACATCCTTGCTAAAGTAGTACAACTAGCAATAACAGTATCATCAAATATAGTCTACTAACTGACAAACTGTGGTAACCATTAATTTGGTGCCTTTAACCTTAGGAGCAGGCTCTAAAAGTTATATAACAAAATCCAACATATACCAGGAGCTTGTTTACCCTTGGCAAATTGATTTTATCATATTTAGGTAGCATTTAAGAGGGATGGGGACAAAACAGAGAGATGAAAGAGGAGAAAGGTAGTAGAAGCAAGGTGATAAGGCTAAGGATGATTAACTGATTTTTGGGAGGCTGGAGAACAGTGCAGAAAAGAGAGAGGAAGCAAAACAATATTGAAGCAAACCATAAAAAGAAACAACGTTAATTCACATGAAAGTACCATAAAATGAAAAGGAATAGTTGTGGGAAGAGAGAAAAATGAATAGAACAAAAGAAAAATACAGGTAAGAAATTTAATTAGTCAAAAGAACAACCAGTTAGAAACCAAGAAGAAACAAATAAACACAATAGGACATACAAAAAACAAAAAACCCAGAACAAGAACAACAAAAACCCCCTGCCCTGATCAGCCTGAAAAAGAAAAGCCAATCAAAGAAAAAGATAAAATTCCTCTGATGTCCAATAATTCTGTGGTAATGTACAAGTCAGATCCCAGAGATGTGCTCTGTAACCCTGTCAAATTTGCAGTAGAATTTGTGCTGGGTGAGGAGCTGGATGATCTTGTCCTTTGGATGTGAAGATTATTAGCCTTCAGGTGACAATATTTTGGGTGTCCACCAGTCCTTACTGTGTTTGTCTCTATGGTGCTATCTCAGCTGCTGTCATGCTCTTGGATAAGGAGAACCTGAGGTTGCTCCCAGACCCATGTACAGTTGTCTTCTTCCACATCTTGCACAGCTTTCTCTGTTTCACACCACTAGTGCCTCTTACTTGCTAATCATTGGGCAGGGGGAGTGCCCTTGTCTTGCAGTAAGGCAAGGACTCTTGCCTGCTTGTGCCACAGTGTCAGGGTCAGACCAAAAGTGCATTTCCAGTCCTTTGTATTTAGGGCTAGGAGTAGGTTCTGGCAACAATCAGAGCAAAGTCTGGGTGGTCCCATCTCCTACCTCTCACTAGATTTCCCCCATTCTGCTTTCCAAACGCCAGCAGTCTACAGTGCCTGAAGGACCCTTTCATTATTTCACTCTGGGGTTTTAGTGTAAAGCAATGCAGACCTGCTCTTCTGCAGGGGTTCACCCTCTTCCCTTGGAGTAAAATGATGGTCCCTCCTACCCACTTCTGTTCTGCTTGTCCGTGTGCTGAAGCACAGCACCACTTCACCTCACTCACCAAGTGCTGGTTTTGTTGGGGCCCCCGGTGGCAGCAGTATTCTGCTTGCTGGGGGCCCACAGTAGGGGTGCAGACACACTCCACTGTTTGTTTTGTTTTGAATAATTTCAAGCCTGCTGAAGTCTTGTTGTGAGGTTTCTTTCAGAAGTACACTCAAACTGATCTGTTTGGAGGCATGAGACAGATACCACTATCTGTTCCCAATTCAGACAAAATCATATACATCAAAAATCTTAACCCAGGTAATCTGAGGGGTAGGGACACTTGATATGAAAATGTCCTAGAGAAGTTAGGGCTACTGAGTAGGAGAGGTGAAAGGATTTTCATTAAATTTCTCATTATGGTTAATAATTCAATATGGTTAATAATTTTATGCTGTTCCCAATTCACTTCCCTGTGAATGTACAGAAAATCCTCCACCATTTTTGAAGATTACTAGGTTTTGGGTACTATTACCAATTGCTCAATGATTGATGCCTTTATACATTTCTGCACGACACTATGTAAGTGAATGCCTCCTGGTAATCTCATTCACAGAGGACTCTTCATCAACATATGGTCACGTGACGTGTGTAAAAAGTATGCTAAAAAATGAGACTTACATGAAATTCAGAAAAATAAATATTTTTTTTTAGTGTCTCTCTGGCTACAAATAAGACCAATCAACACAAGCATTCTGGGGTCCTGAAAGGTCTACCTGTAAAATGAGCAAAATGAATCTAGCTACTGTGACTTAAAGACACCCATTTGTGGAAGCAGCTACCTCACTGTGCCAATGTAGTCTTCACAATGCAGTCTTTGTGATTATCATTCCTACCAAGGAAAGCATGAAGAAGAGTCCTGTTCTACCTGGTAAATAGTTACATAGTTTTGTTTATACATTAGTAAAGTGGCATTCAAAATTAAACATACAGCCGGGCGTGGTGGCACACTCCTTTAATCCCAGCACTCAAGAGGCTGAGGCAGGTGGATCGTTGTGAGTTCAAGACCAGTCTGGGCTACAAAGTGAGTTCAAGGCCAGCCTGAACTGCATAGTGAGACCCTGTCTCAAAAAAATAGGGCCAAGAATTTAGCTCAGTGGCCTAAGTGCCTGCCTGGCAGGTGCGAGGTTGTGAGTTTGATCCCTGGTACCCCCCACCACCAAAATTAAACACACATCTTCTCTGAGGTTGGACTGTTAAATCTTTGAAAGACCAGAGAATACAAATGAATACAAAATAGTTCATTTTTGAACCTACAATGCTAGATAGGATATTCTGGGAGGTGCTAGTAGATCAAGTAGCCATTTCTACTCTTTCACTGACATCACTTCTCTTTTTTAAAAATCCAAACAGAAAACACATTCCTTGGTGGGGGAGGCTGTCTAAATAAGAATCTAGCATCCATTCTTGATGAGGAATAGAAATTACAAACAATTCATTTCTAAAACCAACTGAAGGACTTAGATTACAAGAGAAATTTAGAATTTTGAATCAAATAATCACTTAAATTTCTTGGGATTTCAGAAATTTTTCTGACATATTAGCAGTGACTCACACAGTTGCACATCAGTGTCCAGAGCAGTGCTGTTCACAAGAGCTAAAAAGTGAAAATGACCACAAGGCCTTCACTAGATAATGGATAAATAAAATGTGGTGAGAACAAAACACTTGCTTTATGTTATCACAATCTTTAAAGTCTTATAACCAAAAGCATTCATTTTATGAATTTAATCACCTTCTATTAAAAGGACTTGCACTAGTACTAGTAAAACTGCTATGAATACCACAAATATTTTATTCAGTCAATTGCCTGAAATACACCTGTATCCTACTACTAGAAAAATAAAAATTCCTATTTAGTCTGACAGAAATTACTAAAAGACCAACTTACCGAATTTGCAATTGTCAGGTTTTTCCGAAGCTGTTCATTTTCTTCTGCTCGCTTTTTTATTTTAACTTTTAACTTGGAATTTTCAAGTTTAAGCCTAAAATGTATATTTGAAAAGCTATTTTTACAGATCAGTTTTAGAAATACCACCTAATTTCTGAACAAACATTTGAAAAGGTATTACATAAGTTCTTAAAATTTAAAAAGAAAATGCAAGATTTGGTCACCATTTAATTTTTCTAGTATTGTTTTGTGAGTAATGTGCATAATTTAGGGACAACATGCAAAAACTAAACATTTTTCCTTTTTTATTGTTACCTATTGTGGTGCTGGGGAGAGAACCCAGGTTCATACGCACACAAAGTTTGCACTCAATCCCTGGGCTACATCCCCAGGCCTAAAATATGCATTTGACGTGAACATAAAAAATTCCCCTGGTTTCACTCGCATTTATTTATTATCATAACTGATATAATTCTCATACTACAATGCCAATTTTCTTTATAAATACACAAATAATTGTATATGATGCTTTAAGTTATACTTTTGTAGGTGATCTTCCATCTTCTTAGCACGCTGTACAGCTTCTTTGTGTTGATCTTGTGCTTCTTTCAACTAAAATGATGAAAAAAAGTTAACTAATAATATAGTGTCACTCTGCCCATCTCATTTTTGTGAAAAAATGTTATTGGAAAATAGTCATACCCTCCCACTATGTGCTGCTTATGGCTAGTTTTGTGTTACAACTGTTAAGTTAAACAAGTGGCTTCAGTGGCCACCTTATTCTCACTATACCTAGCATTATTATACAATCAGGCCCTTTTCAGGCTGGACTGCTATTATGAAATCAAGGTTCTGGAAACAGCAATTCCTAGCAACTGTTTCTGCTGGGTCACTTTCGCAAGCACACTGATAAGTACTCAGATACTATGGTGTGGCACATCAGAAAAGTTGCAGTCAGAGCCTTTCAGGTGGTCAAGTGCTATAAACCTGTTAAGTCCCAGTTTCTACTCATAACGAAGGAAGGAAAATCTTGAATTTTTTTCCCATAGCAAGAAAAGTTGAAGCTTTAGATGGAACAATTCTCTATTAGATTAAGTGCTTTCAATTTTTAGTGTAAATGCTCAAAATGTATTTAAAGTCTTTATTATGTCAAGGTCTCAACAAAGTATGGTAGGAAGTACTTTTACACTAAAAGCTGTGAATCAAAAACATTTTCTTTGTGTTCAAAGGTAAGTGACGTGCATATCAAATGTTACTCTTTTAGATACATTATACTGGGCCGGGAGTTTGGCTCAGTGATTTAAGCGCCTATCTGACAGGTGCAAGGTTGTGAGTTCAATCCCTGGTGCCGCAAAAATAAATAAATAAATAAATAGATAAATAGATACATTATACTTAGAAAAGATTATCTCATACAAAAAAAGAAAACAATTAATGGTGAAAATATTCTGCATAGCTAATTGTTGCAGATGTGTCAATTAGAGAGCAGTCAGAGAAATCTTCACAAAAAGATTAAATTGTGAGCCACTTCTAAATAAAGGAGGCCAAACGGATGAAAACAGGATGAGAAGTAGCAGAGAGATAGTGTAATGAGCCAATTAACTCAGAGGATAAAATTCAGTGGCAGGAATTGTGTCTACATTTTCTAGTCTGTTCCACTGATCTTCAGGTCTGATTTTTTAGACAGTACCATGATAATGTTATCACGGTAACTTTGTAGTATAATTTCAAACCAGGCATTGTGATGACCCCTGCCTTGCCCTTGTTACCCAGAATTGATTTTGCTGTTCTAGGTCTCTTCTGTTTCCAAATGAACTTTAGGAATGCTTTCTCTAGTTCTATTAAGCATGCTAAATGGTATTTTGATTGGGATTACATTAAACCTGTATACCAATTTTGGGAGTATGGCCATTTTCACACTTGGTTCATTTTCACTCTTGGTTATCCATGAGCAAGGGGTATGTTTCAGTTTTCTAATACTGTTTTCGATCTCCTTTTTCAGAGTATTGTAATTTTCAATGTGTAGATCTTTTAGATCCTTTGTTATACTGATTCCTAATTATTTCATTTTTTTGGGATGCTATTGTGAAGGGTGAAATTGTGTTCAGAAATATTGATTTTGAGTGTTGATTTTGTATTCAGCTACACTATTGAACTTGGTATTCTTAAGTCTACAAGTTTTTGGTGGAGTTTTTTTGGGGTCTTCTATGTAGAGTATCATGTCATCTGTAAGTAATAATTTAACTTCTCCCTTTCCTATCCTTATTCCTTTTATTTCTTTCTCTTGCATAGTTGTTCGGGCTAATATTTTCAGAACTATATTGAATAGGAGTGGTGATAATGGACATCCTTGTCTTCTTCCTGACTTTAGAGTGAAACTTTAATTTTTTTGGTCCATTTAGTATAATGTCGGCTGTTGGTTTGTCATGGGTGGCTTTTATCAGATTGAGATGAAGACCCTCTATTCTATTTTTCTGCAGTTTTTAAAAAAATCATGAATGGGTGTTGGACTTTGTCAAATACTTTTTGTACATCTATTGAGATGATCATATGGTTTTTGTCTTTGTTTTTTTTTTTTTTTTTTTTTTTTTTTTTTTTTTTTTTTTTTTTTTTTTTTTTTTTTGCAGCACCAGGGATCAAACTTATAACCTTGCGCTTACCAGACAGGCACTTAAGCCACTGAGCCAAACTCCTGGCCCTAGTTTTTTGAGGCAGGGTTGCACTATGTAGCTCAGGTTGGCCTTGTGCTCGCGTTGGAGCCCAAGCCAGGCTTGAATTCACAACGCTCCACCTACCTCAGCCTCCCGAGTGCTGGGATTAAAGGCGTGTGCTACCACGCCCAGCTTTGTCTTTGCCTCTCTTGATATAGTATATTACACTTACTGATTTCCATATGTTAAAACATCCCTGCATTCCTGTGATGAATACTACTTGACCATGGTGTATAATCTTTTTGATGATTTATTGCATTTTGTTTGGCAGTATCTTATTGAAGATTTTTGCATCTATATTCATGAGGGAGACTAGCCCATAGTTTTTTTTGTTGTTGTTGTTGGCCCTTCTCTGGTTTTGGTATCATGGTAATATTTGCTTCCAGAAATGATTTTGGAAGTATTGCTTCACTTTCAATTTCACTAAAGATTTTCAATATTAGTGGAATTCTCTAAATTTTTCATGGAATTCAACAGTGAATCCATCTGGACTGGGACTTTTCTTTGTTGGTAGGTTAATTACATTTTCAATTTCTTTGACTGATACTAGGTTATTTAAAATTTTTTACATCTGTCCATTTCTGTGTTGTCCATCTTATTAGAGTAGAGGTTCTTGAAGTAGATATTGAGGGTTTTATGAATTTCAGCAGGATCCATTGTGATTTATCTCTTTACATTCTTAATTGCTTGAATTTGAGTATTTTCCCCTCTTTTTGATGAGGCTAGTTGAGATTTCATCAGTTTAATCTTTCAAAGAATCAACTCTTTATCAATCTTTTTTATTCTTAGTCTCAATTGCATTAATTTCTGCTCTTTATAATTTCTTCTCTCATACGAACTCTGGGTTTGATTTGCTGGTTTTTTCTAGAAGTTTGAGGTTCAACATTAGGGTATGTATTTGAGCTCATTCTGTATTCTTGATGTGAGAATTCATTGCTATAATTTTCCTCTTAGAATTGCTTTCATTGCATACCATAAGCTCTATACGTTGTATCATTTAATTGTTGATATTGTTTAATTTCTTTATCTCTGTGACCTACTGGTTGTTCAAGAGGGTGCTGTTTAATTTCCATGTGTTTTTGTACTTTTTGTGATTTCTTTTGCTGTTGATTTCCAGTTTCATTGCACTATAGTCAGATAACATACATGGGATGATTTCAATTCCTCTGCATTTACTTAAGCATGTTTTATGGGCTAATACGTGGAGGTTATCCCATGTGCAATTGAGAAGAATATGTATTCTGATGTGGTGTTAAACACTGTGTAGAAGGGCCGGGAGTTTGGCTCAGTGACTTAAGTGCCTGTCTGGCAGGCACGAGGTTGTGATCTCAATCCCCGGTGCTACAAAACAAAAAAACAAAAAAAACCAAAAAAACAAAAACACTGGGTAGAGATCTCCTGAGTCCATTTGTTCACAGGTTTGGTTTAATTCTGATATTTCTTTGTCGAATTTTTGTCTGGTTGATCTATTTGTGACAGTGGGGTATTAAGGTCCCCCACTATAATTATGTTAGTGCTAATTTCATGTTTCATGTCTGTTAATACTTGTTTTATGTAGTTGAGGGCACTGGTATTTGGTGCACATATATTTATGATTGTTGTCTCTTCGAGTTTGCCCTTAACAAGTATATAATGACTTTGTCCTTTTTTTTTTTTATTTTAAATTTTATTTTTTTTTTTTGCAGCACCAGGGATTGAACTCACAACCTCGCGCCTGCCAGACAGGTGCTTAAGTCACTGAGCCAAACTCCGGGTCCTAGCTTTTTGAGGCAGGGTCGCACTATGTAGCTCAGGTTCAACTTGTGCTCGTGTTGTAGCACAAGCTGGGACTTTGTCTTTTTCGATCAGTCTTGACTTGAAGTTCACATGATCTGCAAATAGAATAGCCACTCATGACATTCTGGGAGTGAGCCCTCACTAGCCGCACAGAGGATCAAGTTCTGCCAAGCCCAGCATCCCAGTACAATCCATCAGAGGAACACCTGGCCAGCCTCACAGGACACAGAGGTACTGAGCCCAACCTAATCCAGAGCCGCTCACCAGGGAGTGGCCAGCATAGCTGGAGGGCCTTGGAGAATTTGAGCTCTGCCCATTAGAACACAAGGTGCGAGCTCCATTGTTCAGGAGTGTGGCCATGCCGCAGGTCCTAAAGGTTGCGAACTCTGCCCAGCAAGGAGCAAGGCACCTTACGCTGGAGGCATGTCCAGGCTTGCCCCACACTCCAGAGGCTCTGAACTCCTTGCAGCCAGACTCAAGGTCCTGGTGGTGCCATACTCTGGGGTGTGCTCTGCCTAGCCGCCTGGGTACCGGGGATTCTGATCCCCACCCAGTAAGGTGGAAGGTCCAGTGACACACCCCAGGGGTGCATCTCTGCTAGCCACCTGGGTTGCAGAGGTTCTGAATGCTATACAGCCAGGTTTTAGGCCCCGGCAACCATCTTCAGAGGTGTGACCCTGCTAGCTACAGGGAGGACACAAACTTTGTCCAGCCCAGCATCCCAGAGCAACCCAGCAAAGTACATCAGGGGAACATATGGCTAGCCTCACAGACCACAGAGTACAAGAATCCAGTGCCATAGTCTGGGGGTGTGCCCTAGCTAGCTACGGGGATATTGGAAGCTTGAAGCTCTATCCAGCACAGGGTTCCCATGCAATCCATTGGGAGGATGCCTGCCTAGCCACACAGGTCCCAGAAGAAAACGACAAAATGCAAGAGCAAGAGGCAGTCTCAATTGCCCAGTCCACTAAGAACAAACCCAAGAGACACTGAAATGGAAGACACTGGGAATAAAACAACTGAACTTTCTGAAATGATAGCAACTGAAGTAAAGAAACAACTTCATGAAGCTATAGAAGAACTCAAACCAGAAATAATCTCTCAGCTAAAAAATGAAATGACAATCATTATGAAAGAAATGCTGAGTGTATCTAAAGAAGATCAAGATAAAAAAATAGAAGAACATAAGAAAATGATGGAAACTTTGAATGAAAAAATAAAACACAAATAGAATGAATGAAACAGATTCAAAGGGAAATTCCGGAAATTAAAAATTCCATGGGAAATTTGGAAAAACTGCTTGAATGAAGGTGAAGACAGGGTCTTAGACCTTGAAGGCAGCATGGAAGCTTATGATCACGAAACGAAAGTTCTCTTAAAAATAACAAGGAACCAGGAAACAACAATTCAACAGTGCAAGATGATGCCAAGAGAAGCAATATAAGATTAATAGGCATAAATGAAAGAGCAGGGGTCAATACGAACGAGCTGTGAAGACTATTTGCAGAAATAAGAGAAAATTTTCCAAATATGGGAAGAGAATCTGATATACAGGTAAGTGAGGCATACAGAACCTCAATTAACCATAACCAAAATAAATCTTCACACAGACATATAATAATTGGGATAACAGAAATACAGCAAAAGAACAAAATACTACAAGCTGTCAGAGAAAAGAAACAGACCACCTATGAAGGAAAGCCTATCAAAATCATGGTAGACTTCTCAGCACAAAACTTCAATTCAAGAAGAGCTTGGAGTGAAGTATTTAAAATCCTGAAAGAAAACAACTTTCAACCCAGATTGATGTATCCTGCAAAATCATCTTTAAAAATTGATGGAGAAATAAGATACTTCCATGACAAAGAACAACTGAAGAAATTTATGGCCACCAAACCAACACTACAAAGAGTACTTAAAGACACTCTAGAAAGAAACAAAGACAACTACAATCTTAACCATTAACAATTATAATTACAAAAGGAAACCACTAAGCAGGACAAACAATTAAACAGAAAATGTACAAAACCAACAACAGAAAGATAACATGACAGTGGTAAGTCAGTACATATCAGTTATATCAATCAGTGTAAATGGTCTCAACTCACCAATAAAAAGAAACAGACTAGCAGACAGACTGGGTTAAGAAACAAAATCCAACAACATGCTGTGTACAAGAAACACATTTAACCAAAAGGAAACTCACAGACTAAAAATCAAAGGATGGAAAACAATACTCCATGCAACAGGAGCCCAGAAAAAAGCAGGGATGGCTACTATGTTTGCAGACACTGTGAACTTGAAACCGAGAATGATCAAAAGAGATAAAGAAGTTCACTACATACTTGATAGGGGAAAACTTCAAGAGGAAGAGATTACAATCATAAATAAATATGCACCAAATATGGGAGCAGCTGACTATCTAAGACAAGTCTTAGCAGACATGAAAAACCAAATAAACAATAATACAGTTATAACAGGGGCCCTTAACACCCCATTGTCACAAAGAGACAGATCAACCAAATAAAAAATCGGCAAAGAAATAAGAACTAGATCAAACTTGTGAACAAATGGACCTAGTAGATGTGTACTGAGTGCTCTACCCATCAACATCAGAATACACATTCTTCTCAGCTGCACATGGGTCATTCTGTAAAATAGATCATGTACTAGTCCACAGAACATGCTTAAGAAAATGCAAAAGAACTGAAATAATTCCATGCATATTATCTGACCATAGTGCAATCAAATTGGAAATGAATGACAAAAAATCCCAGAAGAACCCCATAAACACTTGGAAATTAAATAATATTCTCCTAAACAATCAATGGGTCACAGAAGAAATTAAAGAAGAAATTAAACAATATCTACAATTGAATGAAAATGCAAATACAAATTACTGGAACCTGTGGGACACAATGAAAGCAGTCCTCAGAGGGAAATTTATAGCACTAAACTCCCACATCAGAAAAACGGAAAGAACACACATAAACAACCTAATGCTGCACCTCAAACTTCTAGAAAAAGAAGAGCAAATCAAGTCCAAAGCCCAAAGAAGGGAGGAAATTATAAAGATCAGAGCAGAAATTAATTCAATTGAAACTAAGAAAACAATACAAAGAATTAATGAATTGAAGAGTTGGTTCTTTGAAAGAATAAATAAAATTGTAAACCCCTAGCCAACCTTATCAAAAAGAGGAAAGAAAAAACTCAGATTCATGCAATAAGAAATGAAAAGGGTGAAATCACTACAGACCCTGTGGAAATACAGAAGATCATCAACACCTACTTCGAAAACCTTTACTCACATAGATTCCATAACACAGAAGAAATGGACAGATTCCTAGAAACTTATGAATTACCAAAGCTGAATCAAGAAGATGTAAAATTGCTGAATGACCCAATTTCAGCTAATGAAATTGCAAATACAATTAGAACCTTACCAACCAAGAAAAGCCCAGGTCCTGATGGATTCACTGCTGAATTCTACAAGAAATTTAGGGAAGACTTAATGCCAACACTCCTCAAACTCTTCAATGAAATTGAAAGGGAAGCAAGTCTCCTTAACTCATTCTTGGAAGCAAGTATTTCCCTAATACCAAAACCAGAGAAAGACCCAACCAAAAAAGAAAATTACAGGCCAATCTGCCTAATGAACATAGATGCAAAAATTCTCAATAAAATACTGGCCAACAGAATGCAACAAGTTATCAGGAAGATTATACACCATGATCAAGTGGGATTCATCCCAGGAATGCAGGGAAGGTTCAGCACATGCAAATCAGTAAATTTAATACACCACATCAACAGGGCCAAGTAGAAGAATCACGTGATCATCTCAATAGATGCAGAAAAAGCTTTCGACAAAATCCAACACCCATTCATGATAAAAACCCTACAGAAAATCAGAATAGATGGTCTCTACCTCAACCTGGTAAAAGTCATATGATAAACCAATAGCCAACATCTTACTAAATGGACAACCACTGAAAACTTTCAACCTAAAATCAGGAACAAGACAAGGATATCCATTATAACCACTCCTATTCAATATAGTTCTGGAAATATTAACCAGAGCAATTAGACAAGAGAAAGAAATAAAGGGAAAAAGAATAGGAAAGGAAGAAGAAAAATTATCATTATTTGCAGATGATATGATACTCTACATAGAAGACCCCCAAAAATCTATTGAAAGACTTCTAGATGTCATAACCAAATTCAGTAATGTTGCTGGATACAAGGTCAGCACTCAAAAATAAATAGCATTTTTGTACACAAACAACAAACTCACTGAGAGAGAAAAAAGGGAAACCACACCCTTCACTCTAGCATCCAAAAAAATGAAATACTTAGGAATCAATGTAACAAAGGAAGTAAAAGATCTATACAGTGAAAATTATGTTACTCTGAAAAAGGAAAGCAAAGAGAATTTCAGAAAATGGAAAGATAGTCCCTGTTCATGGATAGGAAGAACAAACATCATGAAAATGGCCATTCTCCCAAAATTGTTATACAGATTTAATGCAATCCCAATCAAAATATCACTTGTATACTTCACAGAGCTAGAGAAATCATTCCTGAAATTCATCTGGAACCAGAAGAGACCTAGAGTAGCAAAGGCAATTCTGGGAAACAAAGGTAAGTCAGGAGGCATCACAATCCCCGACTTGAAACTATATTACAATGCTACTGTGATAAAATCAGCATGGTACTGGAATCAAAACAGACCTGAAGATCAATGGAATAGATTAGAAGATACAGACACAACTACAAACACACTCAGTTGCCTCATCTTTTACAAAGAGGCCAAACATGTACATTGGAAGAATGATAGCCTCTTTAACAAATGGTGCTGGAAAATCTGGCTTTCTATATGCCATGAACTAAAACTAGATCCACGTCTATCACCATGCACTAAAATAAAGTCAAAATGAGTCAAAGACCTGAATATTAAAAGAGACACTAAATTTGCTGGAAGACAAAGTAGGTAAAAATCTTGATGACATAGGAGTAGGCAGAGAATTCATGAACAAAAATCAAACCACATGGGAAATACTTCCTAGAATGTATTACTGGAAACTCGTCTTATTAAAAAGTTTTTTCATGTAAAAAGAAATCTCAAACAGAGTGCAAATAAAACACACGAATTGGGAAAATATCTTAGCCAACTGTCCCTCAGACAAAGGGCTTCTATCTAAGACATATAAGGAATTAAAAAAAAATCAGGCCCCTGAAATTCAAGGACCCAATCCAAAAATGGGCATCTGAGATGAATATGCATTTCTTAGAGGAAGAAATACAAATGGCAAATAAATATATGAAAAAATGTTCAACATCAATAGTCATTTGGGAAATGCAAATTAAAATACTGAGATTCCATCTCACTCCAGAAAGAATGGCCAAGATAAAAAAATGAATGAATAACAAATGCTGGAGGGGCTGTGGGGAAAAAGGAACTCTTCTCCATTGTTGGTGGGAGTATAGACTGGTGCAACCACTGTGGAAATCAGTGTGGAGATTCCTCAAGAAGTTAGGATTGGAGATCCCATTTGACCCAGCTATCCTGCTTCTGGGCATTTTCCCGGAAGAATTGAAAACATCATACCACAGTGATAATTGTGCACCCATGTTTACAGCAACCCAAATTGTAATAGCCAAATCTTGGAAACAGTCCAATTGCCCATCAATCAAGGAATGGATAAAAAAGATGTGATATTTTTATACAATGGAGTACTACTCAGCTATCAAGAAAGATTGCATTGAGACTTTTATAAGTAAATGGACATGACTTGAGACCATACTCATAAGTGAGATAAATCAAACCCACATGTCTAAATACTATATTGTCTCCCTAGTATGAGACACTGAAACAGTATATATGATCCAAAACCTACAATATATACTATGTAAGGGTAAGAAACTGCTCAAAGAGCAAAAGTAATTGGGAAAGGGAAAAGGAGGAAAGAAGAGGGAAAAGGAAAAAGACATAAATCTGTATATATGTATATGTAAGATAACTAAAAGGACTATACTGCTGAATCTATTAGTTACTGAGAAAGAATGGATAATACTCATATGATTAGATCAATTTTACATGTCTATATCTGTTAATGTAAACAACAGTGGTGAAGGCAATGATACACAATATTGCAACCATTGTCAAGTTCCTATCATCTTGTTTTAAACCTATAATGTTACTGCTTTGGATTTGCTGTTGTTGTTTGTCTCTTTTGCTTTTTGTCTTTCTTTTCTGTGTCTTTTTTGTCTTAAAAAAAAAAAAAGAATAGCTACTCATGCTTTTTTCTGAGTTCCTGTGGCCTGGAGAATTTTTTCCAACCTTTGACCTTCAATGTGTGAAATTCTTTTTGAGTTAAATGTTTCTTGAATGCAGCATGTTGTCGGATCTTGCTTTCTCATCTATTCTGACAGTCTGTTTTGATTGGTGAGTTGAACCATTTACACTGATGCTTACAAATGATACATATTGGCTTATGTTGTTCATGTTATTTTCGTATTATTGATTCTGTCTTTTCCCTTAATGACTTGACCTTCAGGGTGGCTTCTTTCTATAGGTGCTCTCATGCTTGTGGTTTTCATTTTCTCTATATATCCTCCAGAGCATTCTGAAGACTTGGTTTTGTGGTCATGAATTTCTTCTGTTGCTATTTGCCATGGAAGTATCTTATTTCTCTGTTGATTTTGAGATTTTGTGAGATACATCAATCTGACTTGAAGGTTGTTTTCTTTTAGGGCTTGAAATACCTCACTCCAAGCTCTCCTTGTTTTGAGGGTTTGTGTTGAGAAGTCGTCTGTGATTCAGATGGGGTTTCCTTTTTTAAGTGATTTCTTTTCTCTAGCCACTTTTAATATTCTGTTCTTGTGGTGAGTTTCTGGAATTTTGATTGTTATATACCTTAGTGTACATTTATTTTGGTCTTTGCTATTTGAAGTTCTACATGCTTCATTTATTTTTGTATCAAATTTTATCCATGTTTGGGAAGTTTTCTGTCAGTATTTTTGTCAAGAGGTTTTTTTTTTTTTTTTTATGTCTTTTGCTCTGTCTCTAGCTTTCTCCCTGACTCTAGTCAATCTTATGCTGTTCTTGTTATGCTATTGGCTTCATCTTGTAGCTGTCAGATTAATTTTTCAAAGTCTCTTGCTTTTTTTTTTTTTTTTTCCTGTGGCACCAGGGATTGAACTCACAACCTTGCGCCTGCCAGACAGGCACTTAGGCCACTGAGCCAAACTCCTGGTCCTAACTTTTTGAGGCAGGGTTGCACTATGTAGCTCAAGCCGGCCTTGCTCTCACATTGTAGCCCAGGCCGGCCTTGAACTCACAATGTTCCTCCTACCTCAGCCTCCCAAGTGCTGGGATTAAAGGCATGTGCTGCCACACCCAGGTGTCTCTTGCTATTTTTAAAATATCTTTCTTTTCATGGTCACTAGCTGCCATCCTGTCTTCTAGATCTGATATTCTATCTTCATTCAATCTGTTGAAAATACTTTCAATGAAGTTTTTAATCTCCTGGATTTCTGTTTCAATCCATTTTATAAATTCTATTTGTTTTCTATGTTGGGCATTTGTGATTTTCCTTCTCCTAAGCACCTCTATTTTTTTTTTTAATCTGTGTCTGCTTTAATATCTTTCACTTTGATCTTTTTTTTTTTTTTTGCACCTCAGAGATTTTTTCTATAGCCTCTTCCATTGTTTTTTCTATTGCTATCATTTCAGAAAATTCCTCTGGTTGGCTTCTGATTTCCTCTCACTGTGCTCTGGATTTATCCTGTGTGGGCTGATGTCTAGGGTTTCATTTTGGTTTGTGTCTTGTCATTTTCTGTACTATTTTCTTTTATTTTGCTTTACATGTTGATGCTTGTAGATTTCTTCTGGTAAATAGCTTTATCCCTAGTATTGGAGCTTCCCTAGGAGATCTCTGTTCCTCAGGGATGCTTCTAGATGTAGGTGGTTCTTGGTCTTTGTGTCTATCTTAAGAACCAACTGCTGGTATGTGTGCCCCCACTAGGGCCCCTGCCTGGGCCACTCTGGGCTGGATGTGTGCGTCCACCACTGGGGACTTAGTGGTTCACTGGGATGCATTTGCATTTTTGAGAAAAGTATAATGGCCTTTCTGCTGAAGCTATCTTGAAATCCATGAAATAAATACACACAGATTTAGGAGTGAATATGTGGCTCAGCAAAGCAATTGCCCAGCATATGCGAGGACCTGAGTTTCATCCCCAGTACTACGAAAAACAAACCAAGCCAAAGCTTTTGGGTTGAGGATGCAATCTGGTGGGAGAGCACATGCCTAAGCATGTATTCTGCAACACTGCTGTTATCAATAACTCTCAGCACGGGAAGAGGAAAATCTAGGGGATAAATTACTATTCTCCTCAAAAGTCAAAATATGGTCTCTGCTAACTTTGCTTTTCTCCTTACCTAGTACTGGAAGTAATTAATACACCTCCACATTAACATTAAAAGGGTGAAATCACTGCTCCAAAGTAGAAATTCTACGGTTTCTCACAGTAGTTTTGAGATCATGGACAAGTTATCAATTACCATGAAGCTATTAAAAGCCTAATATTAAAGATATAAAAAGCCTCATTCTTTTGATTATGACATTATGAATGTCCCTACTTTGCTGCTGCAGGCAAATAAGGTTGAATTAAGAATGTTATACAATGAGCAAAAATGTCACTCCCCCTAAAAACTATGTACATTTGTTGTTAAAAATGCGTGCACAGCCAGGGATATAGCTCAGTGGCATAATTATGGCACTACATTCTAGATAAAAGTATCTGAGTGTCTTGGTATTGCTCTAAAATCCAGAGATACTTCTAAGATTTCGGTCTCATGCCATTCAGGGGAATATGGCTAAAAATGTAAATAAAAAGGGAAGCTTCAAAAACAAAGTATTGCAAGGAAGTGGACTACTGAAGTAAAAGAACCTAACCTGTGTGAATTATTCAAATTTTAACTGCATGACAGGTAAATTTGTCAAGAGCAAAAACAGTTCTTTGATAAAATCACAGACAGTGTTGTGGAATAAAATTTCTTCACAAAACATTTCACTAGTTTTTTTACAGTTCCAAAGTCGGTTAGCATATATTTTCATACAAAACTTCAGCATTTATATTTTTTGTAACTTCATATTTTTTATTAGTACATATTTGTTATAAATAATGATCACATTCATCATAGGGAATTTGTAGCTCTACATAATATATCTTGATTCTTTTTTCCCCATTCTCTTCTCATTCCTTCAATCCTTCTTCCTCTCCCAACTTACAAAAGCATTATTTCCATTTTTCCTTTTCCCCTCCTTCCTGGCCCCCTATCCTCTCCCAAGTTCCTCTTCCCATTTGAATGTATTTTTCTGTTTCTTAATATCTATCCTCCATTATGTTCTTTGCTAATCCTTTGGATTGCTCCCACAGAAACAATCTGATACTTACACATGTGTTGTGTGTGATTTCACAAATACTATGATATCATCAAGGTGCATCAATTTTCCTCCAAATGACTCAAGTTTATCTTTATGTCAGAGTAATATTCCTTTGTGTATAAATACATTTTAAAATCCATTCATCTGTTGATGGGCATTTGGGCTGTCTCCAAGATTTAGCTATTATAAATCAGGTTGCTATAAACATGAGTATGCATATATTAATATAGTATGATGCTTCTAACTTTTTTGGGCAAACACCTAGGAAGGGAACAGCTGGGTCAAATAGAACCTCCAGTTTTACTTTTTGAGGAATCTCCACATTAATTTCCATGGTGGTTGTGCCAGTTTACATATCCACCAGCAATGCAGAAGAGTTCTTTTTTCCTCACAGCCTCACTAGCACTTGTTATTGACTTCTTGATAGTCTTTCTTTATGGAGTGAGATAAAATCGCAGAGTTTTAGTTTGTGTTTCTCAAGTGACCACTGAAATTAAGCATTTTTTCATATCATTATTTGCTTCTTCATCTGAGAAGTGTGTATTCATTTCAGATGCCTATTTTTGGATTAGGTCTTTATATTTAGGGGGTCTAATTTTTTCTGAGTTCTTTATATATTCTAAATGCCAATCCTTTGAGGAGTAACCTGGTAAAAAGTGTTTCTAATTCTGTGGATTGTTCACATATGTAGTTTTTGCTGTTTCTTATGCCATTGATTTCCAGTATCATTGCACTATGATCTGATAATACGCATGGTATAATTTAATTCCTTTGCAATCATTTAAACATAGACTAGTATGTGGACTATTTTGGAGAGTCTTGTGTACAGCTGAAAAGAACATGTATTTTGGTGTTGTAGGGTCTAGCACTTTGTAGACATCTATGAAGTCCATTTGTTCATAAGTTTGGTTCAGTTCTAATATTTCTTTGTTGATTTTTTTCTTTTTTTGTCTAGTTGATCTATCTATTTGTTGCACTGAGGTATTGAGGTACTCCACTGAAATTGTGTTAGTGCTTATCTGAGTTTTCATATCCATTAGTGTTTGTTCTATACAGTTGGGTGTGCTGGTATTTTGTCTTTTTTTTTTTTTGTCAGTATCAGGGATGGAACTCACAACCTCATGCCTGGTAGGCAGGCGCTTAAGCCACTGAGCCAAACTCCTGGCCCTACTTTTTTTGAGGCAGGGTCACACTATGTAGTTCAGGTTGGCCTTGCTCACATTGTAGCCCAAGGCGGCCTCGAACTCACAACGCTCCATCTACCTCAGCCTCCTGAGTGCTGGGATTAAAGGCGTGCGCCACCACACCTGGCTTCTGGTATTTTATCTTACTTTTCTCTCATTGCCGGGACAAAATACCCAACACTTAAAATTCAGGAAGAAAAGGTTTACTTAGCTCATGGTTTGTGGAGACTTCAGCCCATAATCGGCTGGCTCCAAGGCAGAGTGACATGGCACAGGGGCAACACTTCATGGCAGTGGTGAGCAAAAAATGGAAGTGCATGCTTCCTTCCCTCCCTTATATTGTATGCCAGCTACACATCCCTGGGTGGGTGCAGCACTCACACCATCAATTCCAGTTCTAGACAAACCAATCACAAATGCCAGACTCAGCCACTTTCCAAAGGCCTGCCTTCCCAAGACTGCATGAAGCTTTGAGGTGGCATCTAAACACAAACCATAACATATTTGGTTCACATATATTTAATATTACCTCTTTCTCTTGGATTCCACTACTGTCTAAAAATGGAATACCTACCTCTGCTTTTTTTCTGGATGCTTGTCACATGGAGTATTGTTTTCCAACTTTTGACTTTCAGTCTATAAATTTCTTTTTGAGTTAAATGTTTCACTTGTATGTAGCATATTCTTGGATCTTGTTTCTTGATCCATATTTCCTTTTGTTTCTTCTTATTGGTGAACTGAGACCATTTACAGTGATAGTTATAACTAATATGTATTGATTTATCCTTCACATGTTATTTTTGTATTGTTGGTTTCCTTTTTTTCCCTTCTGCTTAACTGCTTACTATATCTGGTGGATTCATTCTACTGAGATTCTTGAAATTATTGTGCTTTCTTTTTCTAAAATATCCTTCTGAACATTTTATAGAGCTGATTTGGTGGTCATGAATTTCTTCTGTTGTTCTTTGTCATGGAAATATTTTATTTCTTCATTGACTTTGAAATATAGTTTTGCAGGGTACATTAATCTGGGTTGTAGGTTATTCTCTTTTAGTGCTTGAAACATTTTATTCCAAGCTATCCTTGATTTAAGGGTTTGAGCTGAAAAGTCTGTGATAATTCTTATGGGTTTTCCTTTATATGTCACCTATTTCTTTTCTCTAATAGCTTATAGTATTTTGCTTTTGTATTTAATTTCTGGAATGCTATTATATGCCTTGCAGTTTTATCATGGCTAATTTTAATTTAGTTCTATATGCCTCACTTATCTATATGTCAAGTTCTTTTTCTGCTATTACTTCTATGAACAGGTTTCTTAGGCCCTGTGTGCTATCTTCTGATTCTTCATTGATTACAATTAATCATATATTAGTCTTTGCATTGTCTGGTAGTTGTTGGACTGATTTTTCATGGTCTTCTTAGCTGATAATGAAAAGTAGACTAAGAAGCAGTCAGAGCCCAGATCCATGCTGCAAAATCCCAGTAAGACTGCAGTAGGATTATGGTAGAATGCTGGTTTTGGTAATTTCAAAACCCAGAGAGGTTCAGGCTGATCCTGGCCCCTGGTTGTGGGTTTGGTGCCTGTGTCATTTAGCATATAATACTCTGGATATCTCATGTTAGCCTGACCATGGCTCCCTGACCCTATATGTCTTCCATGGTCGTCCCACACTCAGTCACTGTGGGTTTTAACATTGGGAGCCCTCAGATGAAGCCAACCCACAGCTGCTGAGTCCTGGCTTCAGTTAGTCTCTCTCTAAAATGGTGTCCGACCAAGTACTGGCTCCACAGGACACTGCAGTCAGTTGCACAGGATTTACTCACCAGCTACTGTAGTACACAGCATCCACTGCTCCATTTCCCTTCTGTGTTTCTCCCTAGAGGCCTCTGGAGTCAGCACTTTCACTCTGTCTATGAAGATTCGATCTTCGTTTCTTATGCTTGGGCCAGGAGCAATATAGAAAGTACAGACTGCCTTTTTTTTTCTGCACTGAGATCCATCTTTTCACTTTTTCTATGGGCTCCAATTTCCCCTCAGATCCTTCCCGTGTCCTGGGGATTCACCTCCCTCCTTTTTTTCTTCCCCAAGTTGTTATTTTCCATTATATGGATTTTGAATTTTGGAGAGGTTCATTTGTTGCTGCTTACTGCTCTCCCATCTTCCTGGAAGTCCTTCCTCAACATTTATGTTATTGATTGAACTCAATATATCTTGCAATCCTTCATTCAGAAAACATAATCAGCATCTGTATTAGATGCCAAGATTTACAGTAAATGATTTTAGCTATAAGCATTATAATTATTTTTAAGATGTGATAACATTTGGTTTTAAACCTAAATAATACAGCAATGTGCGACATAACAAAATTTGGGTCAACAACAGCATGCACTTACAATAGTGGTCCTGTAAGAGTCTGTTGTCTCATGATGAGGCAGATGTTTTAAACTTATGTTTCTGATGTCTGCACAATGATGAAGCTGTCAAACAGCACATTTATCATATGGTATTCCCATCATTAAGAGGCATATGACTATACATGTCAAGTATAAATAATATTGATGACAAGAAGTTAGAATCATGAAATTATTACTAAAGCTACTTTACCTGATCCAAATTATCTCTCATGGTCTTCAATTTCATATCTAGTATTCTAAGGGAGTTTTTAAGTTGTTGGTTTACCATAACTTCTCTATTATATTGTTCTTCTTTTCTGTTTAACTGTTCTTTATTCTTCTCACAGAGCCAATCAGCCTTTTTTCTCTTTTCTTCTTCTTGTTTTAAGACAAATCTGCATTTAAATATGCTTATTTTAAAATGCATTTTGTTAAAAAAATAAAAATTTCATTTTGTGATATGCCTCTTCATAAATTATTACATTAGTAAAATTTCTATGTTTTCAAATATTTTTCTTGTCCAGTTCTCATGTATTTAATTTCTTACCTCATCTCTCCCAAAGAGCATATATACCTGAAAGTGAATGAACATGCTTTTGAGAAATTTCTGGTAGTAGTAATTCTGGTAAATATTATGGAAGAGGAATCTTGAAATCACTCAGTAAAGTTACAAAGTCAAAATTGTCCCCTTTTTGCACCCTATTAATTATTCTTTAATTAAGATAATTTTTACAACGTTTGCTGTATATAATGATTACAATCATAGGGAGTTGCCACCTGTACATTACACATCTTAGCTCTCACCTCCCCTTCCCCTCCCCTTGTTTCCTTTTCCTGTCATCTCTAGATCCTCTTCCCATTTGCAAAAATTCTATCTCCCTGTTTCCTATTATTTATCTTTTATTTTGTTCTTTAAATTATTTTTACTTTGTGTTTCTCATGTAAGATAAACAGATATTCCTTAAGATTTATTTTACTTAATATCACTGTTTTTTTCTTTTCTTTTCTTTTCTTTTTTTTTTTTTTTCTGTCGTGAGGCAAGGTTTCGCTATGTAGTACAGTCTAGCCTTGAACTTGCTTATGTAGCCCAGGCTGGTTTCAGACTCATGGTGATTCTCCTGCTTCAGCCTCCCAAGTGCTGGGATTACAGGCACACATCACAATGCCTGGCAACATTATGGTCTTAAAGTACATGCATTTTTCTATAGTGACTCTAATTTATCCTTTTTGGCTGAGGAATACTCCATTGTGTATATACACTACATTTTCTCTTCCTATTCATCTGTTGATGGACATACATGCCACTTTAAAGATTTAGCTATTATGAATTGTGCAGTTATAAACACACGTATGCATGTATCACTGTAATATGATGCCTTTAACTTTTTCAGGAAATATCTAGAAGGGAAACAGTTGGATAAAATAGAATTTCTATTTTTAGATTTTTAAAGAATCAAAAAACTGCACACAACACAAAAAGTAAAATCATATGAAAATTTAATGTTTTTTCTAGGTTGAGAAAAATGACCATTTCATACTTTTTTGGTAGAACTGTAAATTACTATTAACTTCCTTGAGAAAATTTAGAAATAATGATAAAGAATTTTTAAAATTTTCCTATACTTACCAAATAATTCGAAATTGAAGAATTTATTCAAAGTAAAATATTAGCAACACAGAAAAATTATTTGTATAGTAGATGCACTTTGCACCACTAATTGTAATACAAAGGGAACATTTTTAAAAACTCTAAAATTCAATTAGTTAAATAGCAAGATTTCTATATGGTGGATTTCCACACAGTCAAAAGAATATGCATTTAAGAATTAGAAGCATTCATGGTGAAAAACTTGGTATCTTATTCCCCAAAATCTGAAACTCCTGAAGAGCAAGAAATATTTTTCCTTGGAAATCCTCAGAAGGTAAGTCAGCAATTACAAAAATCCCCCTATCTGCAGTGAAAAGTGAATGGTCTAATTACTTCTGTAAAACTAGGATATTATACCTTACATTGCAGAGTTCTTGTTCCTGTTCTACTTTTTCATGTTCTAATTGTGATTTTACTTTTTCTGTTTCTGATAGCTCTTTTTGTAGTCTAGTGACTTTATTTTCCATTTTTTCAATCTGTCTTCTAAGTAGTTCACAGTGACTTATTGTAAATTCTGTTAATCTTTTATATGACTGAACAGCATTCTGGATTTTTAATAGGCTAACAGAATCTGTATCAGGGAGAAGACAAGACAGAAATAAAATATATGATCATCTTTTACATATAAAGGACTTTCTATTTTCACACTCGTACATTCGTACACTGAACAAAAGTACACTGAGGGCCCAAAATGTGCAACATACTATACAAAGTCTTGCAGATAAAACACATGAGCCCCCTGCTTGTTTACCTGAAAGTCTACTGAAAAAGACCAAAAAAATGACCATTATATGTAGGGAGCGGTGAAACAGTCTCACAGCTGCCGCTCCATCTCTCTTCCGTTTTTCTTCTCCCTGTGGGCATTCAGTGTGTCAGCCTACATCTCCCATTTTCCTCTCTTGCAAACCTACATGCAAAGCCTACATTTCCCATGATCCTCCCCTATCCCGCCAGGAAATGACAACAACCTATCCGTGCTTGCCACACCCCTGTGCGATGACAGCTTCCATTCCCGCTTCTATATAAGCTGTAAACACTTCCGCAATAAACGAGACTTGATTGGAACCGCTCGACTTGTCTCCGTTTCTCTCTTCTCTTGCCCTGCCCCCATCCCCCATCCCGTCTCTCCTCCAGGTGAGACCCACGGACTGATCCGCAGGCCGGATCAAGTGGCGCCCAACGTGGGGCTCGACCTGTGAGGACAATTCCTGACGGGACTGTTCGTAAAGACAAAGCCTTGGCCAAGGTGTTCTGGGACTCCGTCCTTGTGATCTGCGCAGATGGCCGCCTTACGTCTTGCCCCAGTCACGGTAAGTGAACGGCATCCATTTCCCCTTTCCCGCTTGGCATGGGTCAAGCATTAAGTGAACATCAGTTGCTCGTTAGTGGTCTTAGTAAGGCCCTCAAGGTGAGAGGAATTAAGGTTTCAACTAAAGATTTATTATTGTACTTTCAGTTTATACATAAAGTGTGGCCTTGGTTCCCTTTGGAGGGTTCCATTGACATTAAACGATGGAAAAGAGTAGGAGATGCCCTTCAGGACTTTTATAGGGTTTTTGGTCCGGAAAAGGTTCCGGTGACTGCTTTTGCCTACTGGACTTTAATTTCAGAACTGTTGACTCAACGTCACTCAGATCCCCAAATTGATGAGACGCTTACTCAGGGTGAGGCTGCATTGCACTCCTCCCGCAATCCTACCCCTAAGCCCAGTCCCCCTGGCTCGGTGACTCTGGATATCCCGGAGCCTCCTCAAAATGGTGACTTGCCGCCACTTCCTCTTTCTGAGGCACACGAAGATGCTCAAAATGGCAATGCCTCTCAGCATGGCTCCCAGCACTCCCTAGAACTTGGTGCCGCCATGCCCCCTCCTCAATATCCATCTATATACCCTAACCTTTCTGACTTCCAAGAGGTTGATTGGTCTCAATTAGCAGAGGAAGCTGCAAAATATCATGACCCCCCTTTTGTGGCTCCTGCCTTATCGGTCAATCCCCTATCTGACCCCCAGGAACCTCCTGGTTTATCTTCTGCTTTCCTAACTTTAAAAGCTGAGCTTCATGAGTTGCAAAGACAATTTGCACAAGAAAGACTGGAAAAGCAGAGGCTCCTTTTTCAACTTCAAACCTTGCAAATAGGTCCCTCTAATTCGGCCTCCGTAATGGCGCCTGCTTCCGGTCCGCCCCATGGTGCCCTTAGAATGGTGTTCCCAGTGACGGAAGCAGCTTTACCCCCACAACATGGCGCCGCGCAAGATGGTGCTGCTCCGCCAGTGGCTCTGCAGGTGGTCTGGGCTCATATGCCATTCACCGTAACTGCCTTAAAAGAATTAAAAACGGCAGTCGTTCAGTATGGCCCCACAGCCACTTTCACCCTTGCTGTTTTAGATTCTATGACTCAAGGCTGGATCATTCCCAATGAGTGGAAGGACTTAGCCAAGGCCACTCTTTCTGGGGGCAGTTATTTACTTTGGAAATCTGAGTTTTTTGACCAGTGTGAAGCCATAGCTAGGGATAATGCTGCTAGGCAAAACCCCTGGGCCCTCCCCATGTTGGCAGGAACTGGAGACTTTAATACAAAGGAAGCCCAAATGCGATATGATCCTGGCCTTTTTGCTCAGATTAATGCCGCCACTTGCAGGGTTTGGAGAAAACTCCCCTCGGTTGGAGAGGTTCCCTCTTCTCTTACTAAAATTAAACAAAAACTGGAAGAGCCCTTCTCTGATTTTGTCGATCGCCTCTTACAGGCAGCTGAGTGCCTCTTTGGCTCCTCAGATAATAATACTCCTTTAATCAAACAATAGGCTTATGAAAATGCAACATCTGCCTGCCAAGCTGCAATCAGGCCACACAAAAAGAAAGAGGACCTCTCTGGTTACATCCGCCTGTGCGCAGACATAGGCCCTGCCTATCATCAAGGCCTAGCTATGGCTGCAGCGGTGAAGGAGGTTCTCTTTGTGCACAAACAAGGAGGAAAATCAAATAATGGCAAATGTTTTAAATGTGACCAAATGGGCCATTTTGCTAAAAACTGTCCAAAGGCTCCACAGTCTTCAGAAAACAATCCCAGACCTCCTCCTAAGTCCCTATGTCCAAAATGTAAAAAGGGATATCATTGGTCCAAGGAATGTAGGTCAAAAATAGACACATACGGCAATCCAATTAACCATGATAATGCCGCCACTCAGCAGGGAAAAGGAATACGGGGTCAGCCCCAGACCCCCAACCAAGGGCAAGCCTCAGGGGCTGTAAGGTTTGTCCCGGTGCAGAGCAATCCAAAACAAAACAATCCATTTCACACCTCCTCTGCGCCACACCAGGAAGCACTGGATTGGACCTCTGTTCCACCTCCAGCACAGTATTAACTCCTGACATAAGAATACAAGCCATCCCTAGTGGGATTTTTGGCCCCCTTCCCAAGGACACGTGTGGATTGATACTTGGACGCAGCAGCACAATATTAAAAGGACTACAAATAATCCCAGGAGTCATAGACGGTGATTATACTGGTGAAATCACTATTATGGCATCCTCTATTTCTGGCCTGGTTTCTATCAATCAGGGACAACGTATTGCCCAATTAGTATTACTGCCCTTAGCTCAAACCCCTAATACAACTATGGCTTCCTATAGAGGAGACTCTTCACTTCGGTCTTCAGATGTGTATTGGGCTCAATTCATTTCAAAAGACAAGCTCCTTATGACATTGCGACTTAATGGTAAAAAATTTTCTGGGCTTATAGATATGGGCGCTGATGTGACTATTATTAGAAAAGAGGACTGGCCCTCTACATGGCCCCTAGAGACCACTATAACTCATTTACAAGGAATTGGACAATCAAAAAATCCACAATGTAGTGCCAATCTTCTTACCTGAAAGGACCAAGAAAATAAGGTCATATACAACCCTATGTTGTTGCAGGACTACCTCTTAACTTGTGGGGCAGAGATTTATTAACTCAAATGGGAATGCTGATGGGTAGCCCTAATACTATAGTCACTAAACAAATGCTCAATCAGGGATTTCTCCCCAATCAAGGCTTAGGTAAACAAAACTTAGGCATTAAAACTCCCATTTCCCCAACTCCAAACCTCTCAAAAGCGGGCCTAGGCCATTTTCAGTAGGGGTTGTTGATACTCCTGTAGCCCATGCGAAGGAGATCACGTGGTTATCAGACACTCCCGTCTGGGTTGATCAATGGCCCCTTACCTCTAAAAAACTTATGGCTGCTCAACAGTTGGTACAAGAGCAGCTACGTGCAGGCCACATTATCCCAAGTGATTCCCCCTGGAATACATCTATTTTTGTAATACGAAAAAAGTCAGGAAAATGGAGGTTACTACAAGATCTCAGGGCAATAAACAAGACCATGGTCATAATGGGACCATTACAGCCAGGGCTCCCTTCACCAAGTGCCATCCCCCTAGGATTTTTTAAAATTGTCATAGATCTTAAAGATTGCTTTTTCTCAATTCCCCTACATCCACGAGATCAAAAATGCTTTGCCTTTAGTCTCCAAGCTGTTAATTTCAGGGCTCCTAGGCAAAGATTCCAATGGCGTGTCCTCCCTCAGGGAATGGCCAACTCCCCCACATTATGCCAAGCTTTCGTAGCCACTGCTATAAAACCAATTAGAGATCACTGGCCAGATATGTATACTCTTCACTATATGGACGATATCCTCCTGGCAGGGGACAATAGGGACCAAACCTTATAATGTTATCAGGCACTACAAATCTCCTTACAAGAAGCCGGACTCCAAATAGCACCTGATAAGGTCCAGTTTACAAACCCATATACATATCTAGGTTTTCAGTTATAGGGCACTCAAATATTTTCTCCAAAGTCCCAATTGAGGCTTGATAACCTCCGGACACTAAATGACTTCCAAAAGCTTCTAGGTGACATCAATTGGCTTTTGCCTTACCTAAAATTGTCCAAACATGATTTACAACCCCTCTATGACATCCTCTGAGGAGACATTGATCCAACCTCCTCTCGTGAGCTCACACCCAATGCCAGAAGGGCACTCAAGATAGTAGAAGAGGCCATTGCTCAATAGATTGTGTCATTTATGGACTACAATAAACCTTTACAACTCATCATTTTTAACACAAAGCTTTGCCCCACAGCAGTGTTCTGGCAACAAGCTCCCCTTATGTGGATCCACCTTTCAATTTCCCCAAGAAAAGTACTCCTGCCCTACTACCAAGCAGTCTCAGATCTAATAATGTTGGGCAGAAAACAAGCAAAATGTTATTTTGGTAAAAAACCAGATATTATCATTCAGCCCTTCACTAAAGAACAAGTAGACTGGCTATTCCAAACCACAGAGGCATGGCCTTAGCCTCCTTTTCAGGGATCATTGACAACCATTATCCCCAGAATAAGTTAATTGATTTTGCCAACCATCATTCATTCATATTCCCCAGGGTCACAGCCTCACAGCCCCTTCCTGGCGCCCCAGTGATATTCACTGACGGCTCCTCCTCTGGCAAGGCCGCTTATGTAGCTCAGGACAACATTTTTTCCTTCCAAATAGACACTTCTTCTGCCCAACTGACAGAATTACAAGCTATTATTACAGTTTTTACTGCTTATGCCAATCAACCCTTCAATTTATTCACTGACAGCGCTTATCTCGCTCAGTCTGTTCCACTGCTAGAAACGGCTGCTACTATCCATCATGTTTCCCCAGCTGCAAATTTATTTAAACAGTTACAAAATATCATACGGTTCCACTATCATAAGTTCTTCATTGGTCACCTGCGAGCCCATTCCAGCCTCCCTGGACCCCTCGCCCAAGGAAATCATTTAGCTGATGTTACCACACATGCACAGGTCTTCATGACCCACTCTGAGCCCATAGATAACTCCAAAGTACTTGAGGACCAACAAACTCATCAGTTACATCACCTTAATGCCCAAACCCTTCGCCTTCTCCATAAAATTACTCGAGAACAAGCTAGACAGATTATAAAAAACTGCCCCTCTTGCGCTATTCATTTACCTGTCCAACATCTAGGAGTCTACCCAAAAGGATTAATCCCTAATGCCTTATGGCAAATGGATGTTACCCATTTCAATGAATTTGGTAATCTAAAATATATTCATGTAACTGTTGATACATACAGTGGCTTCATCTTTGCCACTCTCCAGACTGGAGAAGCTACCAAACACATCATAGCCCACATGTTGTCAGCTTTTTCTGTTTTGGGATGCCCTCAACAACTTAAGACCGACAATGGCCCTGGCTACACCAGCACTCCCTTCACACAATTTTGCAAGTGCCTTAATATTCTCCATACTACAGGTATACCTTATAATCCTCAGGGACAAGGCATTGTTAAACGCGCACACCACTCCCTTAAGTCTACCACAAATAAAATAAAAGGGGGAACATGGTACCCTACCCGGGGGTCTCCCAGAAATATTCTTTCACATGCTCTCTTCATTTAAAATTTTTTGACCTTGGACGTCTCAGACAATTCTACAGCATCTCGTTTCTGGCATACGCAGACTCAAACACAGTTTGCATCTGTGCTCTGGAAAGACCCAATGACCAATATATGGAATGGCCCCGACCCTGTTCTTATCTGGGGACGAGGCTCAGTCTGTGTCTACTCTAAACAGGAAAAAGAGGCTAGATGGCTACCTGAGCGCCTCATAAAACAAGTAAACAATCCTTCACCAAGTTCCCTATGTGATGCCCAGGAATAACACCACTTCCTGAGGCACAATCTCCTGTGTTCTCTTACAGATGATATCACCCATTGTTGTTGGACTCCTGACACAGCTACTCCTGATGGACGGCAGTTCCTACCAATCTTGGAAATGGTCAACCATTCACTGGAGTGATCAAAAGGAGGTTAAGACCTGGACAGGGACAGGAAACCCAAAACTTAGGGTCCAGTCCTGTGATCTTGTGCCTTTTAAGTCGTGCCTTAATAAGATACCACTCTATTTTTGTCCCACCCCATCAGGAGATAGATCATGTAATCCCTCAAGCGATTACATCTGCTCCCTCTCATTCTGTGATTCATCAGAGGAGGATTACTGTGTCTCCTGGGGTTGTCACTCAGACGTGTCAACCCTTTATCCTGATAACCGCCTTCAACTAAAATGGGGACCATCAGATTGCCAACCGTTCAATAAGAACGGGAGTTGCAATTTTTTAGACTTTAGCATCACCACTCCTGATGAAACTGGTTGGCTGACAGAACACACTTAGATATATCAATATCCTGAACCTGGCATAGACAAGAGCGGTCTTATTCTTATAAAAAAGGCTCCCCTAGAGAAGAGTTCTACCCTATTTAATTTGATTGAAGGAGCATATGCTGCCTTAAACCAGTCACAGCCTAACCTAACTCAATCCTGTTGGTTATGTCTGAGTGCCCTCCCTCCATACTACGAAGGACAAGCCCTCAATGTGTCCTTCGATATTTCCTCTGACTCAAGCCCATGTTTATGGTCCCAATCTTACAAGTTAACCCTTCCTGATGTTTCAGGACTAGGAACTTGCCTGGGTCAATCTAGAAACTAGCCTGATAAGACACAAGCTCCTATGTGCCTGGTTTCATCAATCATTCGACAGGGATAAATACATCATTCCACCCCCTGGGACATTTTGGGCCTGTAATACCGGCCTGATTCCCTGTGTGGCGACTAATGTCTTCAATACGTCAGGTGATTATTGCATCCTTGTGCATGTTTTTCTTCACATTACGTACCATCCTGGAGATTATCTCTTCCAGGCTTCCCACATAGAGTATAGGTTAAAGCGAGAACCAGTATCCTTAACCCTAGCTATACTCCTAGGAATGGGAGTGACAGAAGGTATAGAAACAGGAACCTCCACATTGATTATAGGAAAACAGGGTTTATAACAACTACAGACAGCCATAAATCAAGACTTAAAAGAGATAGAGACTTCTATAACAGCTCTGCAGGAAACCCTAACCTCATTATCTGAAGTGGTTTTACAAAACAGATGAGGGTTAGATCTTTTATTTTTAAAGGAAGGAGGACTGTGTGCTGCCCTCAAGGAAGAATGCTGCTTCTTTGCTGACCATTCGGGCGTTGTCAAAGATTCCATGGCTAAATTAAGAGACCACCTTAAAAACAGAGACCTCCAAAGAAAATCCTCCCTCTCCTCCATGTGGGGATACCTTTCTCCCTATATTACCCCCTTATTAGGCCCACTGGCTGCTTTGTTATTGCTTCTTACTGTAGGCCCCTGCATATTCCAAAGGATCATGACACTTCTTAAAGACAGGATGGATACACTCATGGCTAAGACCATTCAGGTACATTATCATCAGTTGGAGATGGCAGATCAACAAACTTATCAAGAGGTAATCTCCATAAATGGCCCTGAGACACTGGACAGCCAGCCAGAGACAGGCAACTAGGACACATATGTTATATCATTGGCTGCCTAAGACAGGCACAGGACTAACTGCTGTCCTGCATGCCCATGACAGGTAAGGTGTGATGGGATTCATATGGACGGTCCTTGACCTAAGACAGGCACTGTCCTCACAGGGCCTGCCATACTCCTGATCTTATATAGTAAAAGGGGAGGAGATGTAGGGAGAGGTGAAATAGTCTCACGGCTGCCGCTCTGTCTCTCTTCCGTTTTTCTCCTCCCTGTGGGCATTCAGTGTGTCAGCCTACATCTCCCATGTTCCTCTTTTGCAAACCTACATGCAAAGCCTACATTTCCCATGATCCTCCCCTATCCCGCCAGGAAATGACAACAACCTATCCGTGCTCACCACACCCCTGTGCAATGATACCTTCCGTTCCCGCTTCTATATAAGCTGTAAACACTTCCACAATAAACAAGACTTGATCAGAACCGCTCGACTTGTCTCCGTTTCTCTCTCCTCTTGCCCTGCCCCCATCCCCCATCCCGTCTCTCCTCCAGGTGAGACCCACAGACTGATCCGCAGGCTGGATCAATTATAAATTCACACAAAGTTCTGTGATCACATATGTGTTGTACAGTGGGTCCTGGAAGATTTCATGGGGGGAAGAGACAGTGACACTAAGAAATGAACAGGAACAGGGAGCAGTCAGTGGAGTGTGGAGGGCATACTATTCATTCCGCAGCAGGTGCTGAGGCTCTGTGGCAATCTGCTTCTAGCCAAGGTAGAGTCACAGGTACAGATTTACCCTCCTGTATGAGTCAACCACAAGTGATACAAAAAACAACAATTTCCACAACAGTGGTCCTCAAGTAATGAATGCAATGATTTCTGATCAGCAAGAAACAATAAGATAAGCCTCCTTAATATTCCAACTTTCTGCCATACAGACTTTCCAGACCAAAACACAAGAAAAGGAACTGAAATTGAATCTCCCAAAAGCACTGAGCTAAGTCTGGTAAAACCAAGGCAGATGGAAATCACAGGATAGAAACTAGAGAGCAAAGAGTATTATGAAGAACCCCAGACATCTGCAGATGGCCCTCCTTGAATAGTGAGGAGAGTAAGTAACAGCACAATTGTGCCAGGTGACAACCTGAGATTGAAGGAAGGATATCTGAAAGATGAAAGGAAACTGACAAGTGCTTCCACAGTGGCAGGAAGTGTATCTATTTCCATCAGGCAGGCTGTGTAGAGTGATCAGAAAGGCCTTGCCTCAGCCCTAGGAATTAACCCTTAGTTGAGCCCTGTTCTGTCACACCTAAATTAAGTCAGAAGATGACGACCAAGAAGGAGCAAGGTTTTATAAGTAAGTTACTTGTTTCCAAAGAAATTTAAGAAGAGGCAGACCTGAAAAGTACTTTTTATTTATTTAAAATTTTACTTTTATTTATTTATTTATTTTTAATTTTAAAGAGAGTAAAATAAAATTAAACAAAACAAAACAGAAAAAAGCACATCAGACCAAAACAATGCAAGCAATACAGGACTTCAAAATAAAACAACAGGAAGTCAACAGGGGCTACCATAATGTCTCTTGTTTTCTTCAAAATAGTTGTCCATATCTTCACACACAATGAATTCAAACAAAAAAAATAGTATAAAACTGATCAAAGCAGAAGAATGAAAGCATTACAGGTCTTCAAAACCACTCAATAGGAAAATTAACAATGGCTACCATAATGTCTCTTGTTTTCTTCAAAATAGCTGTCCATATCTTCAAACATATTGAAAAATAATAGAAAACAGACTAAAACCAATAAAAACAAAGAATAAAAGCTTTATTGGATTTCAAAACAAGATGACAGAAAACAACAATGGCTACCACAATGTCTCGTTTTCTTCAAAGTAGCTGTTCACACCATCACGCATAATAAAATCAAGTCTTGTAAACTCTTTAGGAGAAGTTCTAGGCATGTATAGTCTATATATACACATCTATCCTTTCTGTATTAGAGGGAAAAACAAAATAAAACAAAACAAAATACAAGAAAAACAAGAAACAAAAGAGACAAACAAATAACAAAGAGCCCAAAACAATAACAATATATGTTTTCAAAACCAGGTGGTAGGAACATAACAAAGATTATTATTTTGCATAGTTATCTTCGAATAGAGTTACTTAGATTACCAGATATAGACATACAAAACTGATCTTATCTATGAACGTTAACTGTTTTGTTTCAAGAATAGAATTAACAGTACAATCATTTTAGCTATCTTAAGTGTATATATATGCATATATACAAATTTATATCTTTTTTCTTTTCCCTTCATTTTTTTCCTCCTTTTCTCTGACATACTTTTTCCCCTTTGAGCAGTTTCTTAACCTTTCACAAAATTTATTCAAGATTTTGTATCTTATTAATTTGTATCATATTATCTTTCTGCTGTTGGTTCTTTACCTTGCCCCTCTGTTTAGTTGTTTGCCTTGCTTAGTGGTTTTTTTTCTGTTGGTGTTCTTAAAGTCATAGTTTATTTTTATGTCTATCCAGAATATCTTTCAGTATTCTTTGCAGGGTTGGTTTTGTGGTCATGAAGTTCTTCAGCTTCTTTGTCTTGGATGTATCTTATTTCTCCATCAATTTTGAAGGACAGTTTTGCAAGGTACATCAATCTGGATTGGAAGTCATTTTCCTTTAGGATTTGAAATACTTCACTTCATGCTCTTCTTAACTTGATTGTGTTGAGAAGTCTGCTGTGATTCTGATGGGCTTTCCTTTATATGTGATTTGTTTGTTTTCTCTAACAGCTTTTATTTTTTAAAATTTTTTAATTTTTTTTATTTAAGAGAAAATGGACACAGAAAGGAAAAACAAAAAGCAAAAGAGACAAATGAACAACAACAATAAATCCAATACAATAACATCATTATAGGTTTACAAAGTGAGATGATTGCAATTTGACAGTAGTTGTAATACTGCATATCGTTACCTTCAAAGGGGTTGTTTAGATTAACAGATATAGACATGTAAAATTGATCCAATTATATGAGTATTAACTGTTCTTTTTCAAAAACTAATGCATTTAGTAGTATAGTCATTTTAACTATCTTATATATACCTATATACAAATTTATGTATTTTTCCTTATCCCTTCCTTCTTTCCTCCTTTCCCCTTATAATACCTCTTGTTATCTTCAAAATAACTGCCCATACCATCAGGCACAATACAATCAAACAAAATAGTATAGAATAAAGCCAATGAAAAACAAAACAATGGAAGCAATACATAGTAAAACAACACTGATTACTATAATGCCTCATGTTATCTTCTAAGCAGTTGCTTATATCATCAGTCATAATACAATCAAACAAAACAAAATAGGATAAAATCACTCAAAACAAAACAATGAAAGTAGTATAGGGTTTCAAAACAAGGTGATCAGATATCAATAATGGCTGCCATAATGTGTTTTGTTATCTTTGAAATAGCTGTCTATGCCATCAAATATAATAAAATTAGGCAAACTGAAATAGAATAAGACCAAACTAAACAGCTCAATGAAAACAGTACAGGACTCAAAACCCGATGATAGATTAACAGTGGCCACTGCCTGCCCTTTTTAGACACTTCCTCCCCTTTCATTTTTACAATATGTATTGTGTACTTTGAATCCTACTAACTCCTTTCGTTTTTTTGTGCTAGGGAGATAACACAATGCTCACCCATGTGGCTCTGGGCCATTTCATCCATGAACATGATCTTAAGTTGTATCCATTTACCTACAAGAGCCTTGAGGTTATTTTTCTTTATAGCTGAGTAGTTGTCCATTGGATAAAAATGCCATATATTTCTTGTCCACTATGTAGCTGATGGGCAAGCTACCCCCACTTCTTTCTGGTTCCCTGTCACATACAGCATTGTTCTCTCTCCTTGGACTTTCAGTCTATGAACCCCCTTTTGAGTTTAATGTGTTTCTTGTATAAAGCATATAAGTGGATCCTGTCTCCTGATCCACTCTGCCTGTGTTGCTTTCCATTGGTGGATTGAGGCCATCTACATTAATGGTTAAGGCCAACATGCACTGCCTCGTCTCTGCCATGCCACTTTCCTGCAGTTGGCTGCCTACTTTTCCTCTCTACTCAATTGTCTGCCCCGCTCAGTGATATCCCTCTGGCAGTATTTCTGGAGCTGTGGTCTTTTTTTTTATGTCTCTCTAAAATGTCCTTCAGTATTCTTTGTAGGATTGGCTTGGTGGTCATAAATTCCTTCAGTTGTTCTTTGTCATGGAAGTATCTTGTTTCTCTGTTAATTTTGAAAGATAGTTTTGCAGGGTACATCAATCTAGGTTGAAAGTTGTTTTCTTTCAGGGCTTGAAATACTTCACTCCAAGATCTTCTTGACCTGATGGTTTGTGTTGAGAAGTCTGTTGTGATTCTGATGGGTTTTCCTTTGTAGGCGATCTGTTTCTTTTCTTTAGCAGCTGTTTTTTTTTGTTTTTTGTTTTTTTTTTTTTCCGGCATAGGAGATTGAACTCACAACCTTGCGCCTGCCAGGGCAGGCACTTAAGCCACTGAGTCAAACTCCCAGCCCTGGTTTTTTGAGGCAGGGTCACACTATGTAGCTCAGGCCAGCCTTGCGCTCACGTTGTAGCCCAAGCCAGCCTCGAACTCACAACGCTCCTCCTACCTCAGGCTCCCAAGTGCTGGGATTAAAGGTGTGCGCCACCACGCCCGGCTCTCTAACAGTTTTTAATATTCTGTTCTTGTGTTGAATTTCTGGGATCTTGATTATTATATGTCTGGGTGTAGATTTATTTTGGTTATAGTTAGCTGGAGTTCTATATGCTTCACTTATGTGAAAGTCACTTCCTTTTCCCATGCTTGGGAAGTTTTCTAAAATTATTTCTGCAAATAGGCTTTTAATTTCATTTGTACTGACCCCTGCTTTTGCACTCACACCTTTTATTCTTAAGTTATGTTTCTTTGGGTTGTCTTGCAGCCATTGTATTGTTACTTCCAGGTTCCTTGTTATTTTTAAGAGATCTTTCCTTTCACGATCACAAGCTGCAAACCTGTCTTCAAGGTTTGAAAGTCTATCTTTAGTTTCTTTCAAGTGGTTTTGCCAACTTTCATTGGAGTTTTTGATTTCCTGGTTATCTCTTTGAATCTGTTTCATGTATTCTAAATTTTTTTGTATTGTTCATTCCAGGTTTCCCGCATTTTCCTATGCTCCATTTTTTCCTCTATGTCTGCTTTAGAGTTGCCCAGCAATTTTTTTTTTTATGGCACCGGGGATTGAACTCACAACCTCGTGCCTTTCAGACAGGCGCTTAAGTCACTGAGCCAAACTCCTGGCCCTGGTTTTTTGAGGCAGGGTCACACTGTGTAGCTCAGGCCAGCCTTGCACTTGCGTGGTAGCCCAAGCAGGCCTCAAATTCACAACGCTCCTCTTGCCTCAGCCTCTGAGTGCTGGGATTAAAGGCATGCACCATCACGCCCGGCTTAACAATTCTTTTATTATGTTTTTCATTTCTTCTTTTAGTTCAGTTAGCATCTCTGTTCTAATTTCTTTTATAGCCTCTTGAAGTTGTTTCTTTACTTCAGTTGCCATCACCTCAGAAACTTCAGTTGCGGGACTTCCGATCTCTTCTGTGTTTGCATCTCCTGGACTTGCTCTGTTTGGATTGGAGGCCAGAGATTGCTTTTTGCATCTTTGTCTTGACATATTCCTGGGTTCTTCTGGGCAAATGGGTACTGGGGACCCCAGCACTCCTGGCATTGGCCACAATTTCTCTGAAGTGAGACTAGTTTTTCTAGCCAGTGCTGATTATGGATATCTGATGGTTGCCACTGGGGGCGCTGTTACAGTGCTATCCACGGCCTTTCCCCAGCTGGCCTTGGCTCCCTGATGGCTGTTACAGTGTGCACAGGAGTGGGATTGCTGCCCATGAACCTGGGCTGGTGGGCTGGTCACCCATGAACTCTCCACCACCACCCCTGGAGTGTGTGCAAAGTTGCTGTCTCCAGACTGAACCAATTACCTGCAGGGACTCTCTGAGGTGGCCCCCAGAATGCACACAGGGGCAGGGCTCAGCCTGAGCAACCTCCATGGGTCTGTGCCCAGTTAGGTGTCCCCAGCCCAACTCCAAGATGTCTCCTAGCCAATCTCTTTCTCTCGCGGGAGGGTGAAGACTTCTGCACACTCAACATCAGCCAGTTCAGTTCTCTTGGTCTCCTCCCTCTGTCTGCTGCCATTCTCCTCCAATGCTGCCTCTCTCAGCAGAGGCCTCTGGGGTCACTGCTGCCGCGGCACCTTGATCGTGTGCCCCCAGGTTCCAGCAGCTCCTCTCACACAGTGGGTCTGGCTCCAGGCATAGGCGCCACCAGCTACCACCTTCTTTGTTTAAGTGTTTCTTTTTACTCTTTCTGTGGGCTTCAATTCTTGCTTTAGATTCTGCTTGGGTCCTTCCTTCTTATCTTTCCCATGTTGCTGTATTCTGGCATCTGGATGGTATCTCTCAGGGAGGCTGTTTACTCTGCTGCTTACTGTTCTGCCATCTTGTTCTTTTCCCCTCTCTAACAGCTTTTAATATTCTGTTCTTATGTTGAATTTCTGGGATGTGAGTATTATTTGCCTGGGCGTAGACTTATTTTGATTATGGCTAATTGGAGTTCTATATGCTTCACTTATCTGTATGTCAGTTTCCTTTCCCAAGTTTGGGAAATTTATGGCTATTATTTCTGTATATAGTCTTTTTATATCATTTGTGTTGTCACCTTTTTAGTTTACACCTGTCAATCTTACATTGTTTTTCTTTGCATCATCTTGTAAGTATTGAATTGTTATTTCCTGATTCATTGTTATTTTTAGAAGATCTTTGCTTTCCTGTTTACTAGCTGCAATCTGGCCTTCAAGGTCTGGAAGTCTATCTCCACATTCATTGAGGCAGTTTTGCCAGCTTTTGATGGAATTTTTTATTTCCTGGAAATGTTTTTGAATCTGTTTCATGCATTCTATTTCTTTCTTATAATGTTCATTCAAGGTTTCCATCTTTTTGCAGTGCTCCTGTACTTTTTAACTATGTCTTCTTTAGATGTGCTCAGCATTTCTTTTATTATGTTTATCATTTCTTGTTTTACCTAGGAGATTATTTCTGTTCCTTTACAGCTTCCTGGAGTTGTTTCTTTATTTCAGTTGCTATCATTTCAGAAGTTTCAGGTGTATAGCTTACACTTTCTTCTATGTTCATGTTTCCTAAGCTTGTGTGAGATGGGCTAGAGGTTTGAGATTGCATTTTGCTCTTTCATTTTGTCATTTTCCTGTATTCCCCTGGGGCAGCCAAATGCAAAGTCTCAGTTGCTTCCTGGGTTGACAATTTCTGTCCATACTTCAGAGAGTTCCCCCAGTTGAGTGGGGGTCATTAGGCAGGCCTCACTGGGTCTCTAGTGGTACTCAAAGGCTCCCCAAATTGGGGGGAGTATACTGAGTGAACCTTCAGCACATCCCATGTGGAACTCTGAAGTGACCTGGCTGCTTGAGGCTGCTGGGCAGGAATCTACCAGGTTCTGAGTGGAGTACCAAGGCTAAACAACTAGATGGGGTAGGCTGTGCAGGCCTTTAGCTCATGCCACTAGGTGCAGCAAAGATCCCCAGCTGCTTGGGTTACTGAATGGGTCTCTACCAGGTTCTGAGTGAGGTGCCAAGGTTTCACAGCTAGGTGGAGTTTGCTGTGCAGGCCTTCAGCTCACATCATTCAATGCAGGAGGTTCCCCTACTACTCAGGGTTGCTGGGTGGGGTCCAATCAGTTCCCACGAGACAGACCAAAGGTCTCTGGCTGTTTGGGGACACTGGGCAGGGCCCTACCAGGTTCTGAGTGAGGTACCGAGGTTGACGGCTAGGTAGAGTTTGCTGTGCAGGCCTTTAGCTCATCCATTCAGCACTGAAGTCTCCCCTGCTACCTGAAAAGTATTTTTAAAAAACAAAATTACAGGGCCAAGGATATGGCTACAACAGCACAGCACTGGCCTGGCAAGTGTGAGGGTGCAACTTCCATTCCAGGTACCAAAAACAAAACAAAACAAAACAAAACAAAACCTAAATTATACTTGTAGAGGCATAAACTAAAAGAAACAGAAGAGCATGATGACACACAAGCCTAGCTACAGTTGTTTTTCTTTTTTCAAAATGGTTGAGTGATAAGCAGTAGCAACTCAGCTTGAGATTTGGAATTCAGACACTGGAAAAGGAAAAAAAGAGCAATAGAAAAGTAGAACCCAAGGAATCAGGGAGTAAGTGACAGGAAAATTAACAGCTAGAGAAAAGCTGCAGAGATAGACCACAATGGAGGGAAGGGAACAAAAGTTTGGATTTTTTCCCTGGCCTGACTCTGCCAAAGAAACATGAGCACCGGGGGTTCAATGGGTTCCAGAGAGAAACAGTGGTAGTGGACTTTTCTGACAGTAGTTGTGCTGCAGGGACAGTGAAGAGTTTTGCTCCAGTAGGAGTCTTTCCACATGACAGGAAATAGCTGGAAAGTGAGCCCACGCAGTGGTCCCCTGGAGAGTGCAAGGTTGGACACCACTCTAGGAAAGGGTTGAGTATTTGAATCTGGGACTCAGAAAAGCTGTGGGATTGCTTTACTTCAGGGTTCCTAGTGTTACATTCCCACAGTGACTGGGTGAGAGCAGCCACAGGAGACAGTCATAGACAGGAAGCTGTCTAGAAAGAGACCCCCTAAGAAGTTTGAGCTTATCCAGGAAAAACAGGCACAACCTGAGGCCAGGCCTGCATTGTGTTCCTCTGAATTGGAAAGTCTCAGGATTGAGTACACTAGTTCTTGCTGTACTGCCTGCATCCAGTACAGATCTGGAGTCTGACTGCCTTCTTTACCTACTAGGATGAGCAGGGATAGGACTCTCTTGGCTTGGACATTGCCACAGCTTTGGTAAACAAAGGAGTCTTTAAAATGGTGGGGGCAGAGAGTACTTTGAAAAAGAGGCCTTAAGGCTAGATGAATTGCTAGTGTCAAAAACTGCAGAACCTGAAAGGAAACCATTCAAAAAACACAGAAAAAGTTTTTTGGATTTGTTTTCTTTCTATGTCTTTCTCTGGTATTTGAGGTTTGGGAATTTTTATTTGTCCTTTTTTTTCACTCTTTTTTTTTTGACGGGGTATTGCTATGTAATTCAAGCTAGGCTTAAACTCCCTATGCAGCCCAGGATGGATTTGAACTTGTGTTGATCCTCTTGCCTCAGTCTCCCTAATGCTGGGATTATAGGTATGTGCCACCAGCCTGGCATTTTCTTTTTGAGCCAAAGTCTCACTATATTTTTTTTGAGACAAAGCTAGCTTCAAATTCATGACACTCCTCCTGCCTGAGCCACCCAAGTGTTTTTATTCTTTTTCTTTTAATTAAGTTTATTGGTACACTTCAGATATACATAATGATCATAATCATCATAGGGAATTTTACTGTACAAGATATATGTCTTGGTTACTTTTTTCTCATTGCTGAGAGAAAATACCTGATGCCAAAAATTAGGAAAGGAAAGGTTTATTTCTTACAGTTCTTGGAGATTTCAGTCAATATTTAGCTGGCTGCAAGGCAGGGTGGTGTGGCAGAGCCGCCATTCATGGCAGCTACCAACAGCAAGGTGAACTGGCAAGAGTGGGAAGACATGCCTTCTTCTTGCCCTTACACTGTATATTGGCTCTACCCCTGGGTGGGTACCACACTCACAGCATCAATCTCAGTGCCAGACAACAAACCAATCGCGAATGCTAGACTCAGTCGCATCCATGTCATGATTACATGAGACTTGGAGGGGCCACAGGAACATAAACCATAACATTCCACCCCTGGCCCCCCAAGGACTCATGTACATTCTTTATACAAAAGACATTTAGTCTATTTCAAAGAGTTGCCACAGTCCCAACAGTTTCAGCACTGCTGAAAAGTCCAAGTCCCAAATCTCCTCCAAGATCTATGGCAAACTCTTAACTGTAACCCCCTGTACAAATGAAAACGAGATCAAACACTTCCAACATATAAAAGCACAAGATAAACATTACCATTCCAAAAGTTACAAACAGGGGAATACAAAGCATTGGAACCAAAGCAAGTCCAAAATCCAGCAGGGTGAACATTAAGTCCTATTGTTGCACATTCAGTATCTGAAAGAATCTGTGGCAAACTGTGAGCTCCAAACGGTTTGATTCCACCCCCATGGCACTTCCAGGGGTTTTAGTTTTTACAGCTTCTCTCTTAGGCCCATTATGCTCAATTCTTGCAGTTTTTCTTGGATGATCCATGATCCTGGCTTTTCCAAACTTCTGGGTTTTCCATTGCACCCTTAGCTTCACCCTAACATCTTTACACATTGCCCTCTGAAGTCAGGGTGGAAGCTTCCTTAACCTTAGAATTTATGTATTTTCCTTGCACCTAAAACCAGTGCCATGTAGATGCCACCAAGGTCTGCTGCCAAATGGAGCAGTAGCCAGGCTTTCCTCTCTCTTGGCTGTAGGGGTCGAGTGCCTGGATTGCTGAGCTCTCTGAACCTGATTGTGAGGAAAAGTTTCTCTATGTCACCACCATTCTGGAAGCTGGTGAGGCTGCTGCCATTTTGGAACCTCCTGTGGCCTCTGTCACCATTCCGGAACATAGTGCTCTATGTCTCTCTCCTCCAAGCAAACTCTTTCACTTTTTCCAGCTTGAGGCTGCAACAGGTGGAGGCCCAATGCTTCCCGGTGTGGCCCTAGGCCATCTTTTTTATTTCTTTGTTTCTCCTCAGCAATCGAGGTCTCAGTTCTACCTTTACAGTCCATAGCTTTCTGGCCAAACTGACAATGTTTTAAATCATCGTGCTGGACTCTTTGCTCTTGATTCATAACATGTATCTGGCTAAAAGCCCCCAACAATAGCCATGCCACTACCCCAACATTTGACTGCCTTGAAATTTCTTTTGCCAGACTAATTGCCCTTAATCTTAGTCTCAGGCAAAGTCTCTGGACATGAGCAAAATGCAGATAAACTTTCTGGCAAGCTGTAGCACATATCATGTGGAGTCCAACAACCAATGCAGTCCTTCTTCCCAGCAGAAGCCTCCCAAGCCTGGTCTTTATGGGCAGGCTTTCTATCAGCCTTCTGGTCTCCTGGGCTCTGACCAGAATCTCCCATACAGAACAGCCTAAGCTGTTCCAGCACTACTCTTTCAGGCAACGTCTCCGAACCTTTCCAAACTCTTCCCATGAGTCATTTTCAAAGACTCTTGAACCACATGGTCAGGTTTATTCACAGTAACGACCCCACTCCACAGGTACCAAATTCTGTCTTAGTTGCTTTTCTCTCGTTGCTGAGACAAAATACCTGATGCCCAAAATTAGGAAAGGAAAGGTTTATTTCTTACAGTTCTTGGTGGTTTCAGTCGCTATTCTGCTGACTGTAAGGCAGATTGGTGTGGTGGGGCCACCATTCATGGTGGCTGCCAACAGCAAGGCATGAACCTGGTAAGAGAGGGAAAACATACCTTCTTCTTGCCCTTACACTGTATGTTGGCTCCACCCCTAGGTGGGTGCCACACTCACAGCATCAGTCCCAGTGCCAGACAACAAATCAATCACAAATGCTAGACTCAGTCGCATCCATGTCATGATTACATGAGACTTTGCAGGGCCACAGGAACATAAACCATAACATTATATCTTGATTCTTCATTTCCCCCCATTTTCCTCCTCTTCCTTCAATCTCTCTTTCCTTAATTATGAAAGTTTTGTTCTCATGTTTTCCCTTCTAATCTCTTTTTTTCTTTTCCTTCTTTCACTTTCCCCTAACTCCTCCCTAGATCCCTTTTGCATTTGAACATTTTTTTCCTATTTCACAATATCTTTTATACATTTGGTCCTTATTTACAATTTCAGTGCCTCACCAGAAAAACAATGTGGTATTTACATGTGTGTCCAATTTGTTTCACTTAAAGAGTTTGGCCTCGAGGTACACTGATCTACCTAGAAATGTCTCAAGTTTATGCTTCTTTATAGCTGAGTAGTACTCTAGTATATTTTTAGAAAAACCACATCTTTATCTATTCATTGGTTGGTGGGCATTTGGGATGTTTCCAATATTTAGCTATTACAAATTGTATCGCTTACTATTGTTTTGAAGTCCTGTATTGCTTCCATTGTTTTGTTTTTATTGATTTTATTCTGTACTATTTTGTTTGATTATATTATGCCTGATGGTAAGGGCAGTTATTGTGAAGATAACAAGAGGCATTATAAAGGGAAAGGAGGAAAGAAGGAAGGGAAAAGGAAAAAGACATAAATTTGTATATATGTATACATAAGACAGTTAAAATGACTATACTAGTAAATACATTAGTTATTGGAAAAGAACAGTTAATACTCATATGTTTAGATCACTGATGGTATGGGCAGTTATTGTGAAGATAACAAGAGGTATTATAAAGGGAAAGGAGGAAAGCAGGAAGGGAAAAGGAAAAAGACATAAATTTGTATATACGTATACATAAGATAGTTAGAATGACTATACTACTAAATACATTAGCTATTGAAAAAGAACAGTTAATACTCATATTAGATCAATTTTACATGTCTATATCTGTTAATCTAAACAACCCCTTTGAAGGTAACAATATGCAATATTACAACCATTGTCAAATTCCTAACATCTCGTTTTGTAAACCTATAATGATGTTATTGTATTAGATTTGTTGTTGTTGTTTGTTTGTCTCTTTTGCTTTTTGTTTTTCTTTTTTGTGTCTTCTTTCTCTTAAATAAAAAAACTTAAAAAAAAACAAAAAAATTGTACTTCTATAAATATGAGCAAGCATATATCACTATGGTATGATGCTTTTAATTCTTTCAGGAAGATACCCAGAAGGGATACAGCTGAGTCAAATGAAACTTGTAATTTTAGTATTTTAAGGAATCCCCACAATGATTTCCATGGTGATTTCACCAGTCTACACTCCCATCAACAGTGGAGAAGGGTTCTTTTTACCGACAGCCCCTCCAGAATTTGTTACTGGTTGATTTCTTGATTACAGCCATTCTTTCTAGAGTGAGGTAGAATCCCATTTTTTAAAATTTTCATCTCTCAAATAACCAGTGATGTTGAACATTTTTTCATATATTTATTTGCCATTTGTACTTCTTCATCTGAGAATCATCTGTTCATTTCAAATACCCATTTTTGGATTAGGTCTTTAAATTTGGAGAGTATGATATTTTTGAGTTCTGTATATATTCTAGATATTATCCTTTGTCTGAAGAAGAACTGGCAAAATTGTTTTACAACTTTGTGGGTTGTCTCTTCACCCTGTTAGTGATTTCCTTTGCTGTGAAAGCTTTTTAATGAGATACCAGTTGTTGATTTTTTGTAGTATTTCCTGTGTAATCAGAGTTTTGTTTATAAAGTCTTGGCCTACATTTACGTCTTCAAGAGTTCTACTTATTTTCTTTTCTGGCACATTTAGTGTTCCTATTTTAGTATTTAGATATTTAATCCATTTTGACTTTTTTTAGTGCATGGTAAGAGGCATGGGTCTAATTTTAGCCTTCAACATTTGAGAACCAGTTTTTCCAGCACTATTTACAAAAGAAGTTTTCTTCCAGTGAAGGTATTTGGCCCCTTTGTCTACAATAAGGCAGGTGGGCATGTTTCAAATTGCTTCTGTATCTTCCAATCTATTCTACAGATCCTTGGGTCTAGTTTAGATTTGCTACTTTGTTTGCCAGTATCATACTGTTTTTATCACAGTAGCTTTGTAGTATAATTTCAAGTCAGGAATTGTGATGCCCCCTACCTTGCCCTTGTTGCCCAGAATTATTTTTGCTTTTCTAGGTCTCTTTCTGGTTCCTAATGAATTTTAGGATTGTTTTCTCTAAATTCATGAGGTATTTGATTGGTATTTTTATTGAGATTACATTAAATCTGTAATAACAGTTTGGAAGTATGGCCAGTTTCACTATGTTGATTCTTTCTACAAGGCAAAGGATATCTTGTCATTTTCTTTTCTTTTTTTGGGTGGGTACCAGGAATCAAACTCAGGACCTTGCAGTTGCCAGGCAGGCATTTATGCCACTGAACTATATCCCCAGCACCATTTTCGGATATCCTCTTTCATTTCATTTTTTAGAGTACTGTAGTTTTCAATATAAAGACCGACAGGTTTTTCCCTATGTACAGGCTCCCTTTGGTGCTGGACAGCAACTGCCTGCGTTCTTGCGATTTTCGCTGGCATGCAAAGGCTTCTTTAGTCAGCTGTCAATATATCATTCTGCCCACCCCTTTAGCTCCACCCCTGTCAAATTCCAAAAAAAAAGCCTGTGGTTTTTTCCTGAAGGTTCCAGGGGGTACCTGATTCTCTTCAGCAGTTCTCATGCCCCCTCAGTGAAGGCCATTTGTCTTTCCTTCCGTTCTCTCTTTTCTCTCTCGGGTCACAGATGAGCAAACAAAAACATTTTATTTCATTTGTTAGAACAATCCCTAAGGATTTCATTTTTTTCAGTGCTATTGTGAAAGGTGTGGTTTCTCTAATTTCTCTCTCAGTGAGTTTGTTATTGTGTTGAACTACTGGTATTTTGACTATAACATGTTTAACTCTAATGCCCTATAATAATCATGGTTATTTGTTGCTGTTTTCCTCACTTATCTGTATGATTATTTTTTTCCCTGTATCTGGAATCTTTTCTGATAT